>JAUKPP010097115.1:0-15763 GCA_032273245.1 Phyllaplysia taylori
TCTCTCTCTCTCTCTCTCTCTCTCTCTCTCTCTCTCTCTCTCTCTCTCTCTCTCTCTCTCTCTTTCTCTCTATTTCTTCCCTGCACCTATTCATCCATCCATCAATTCATTCTTCCATATTACCTGGAATTTCTCTCCCTTCAAAGGGCACAATCTGTTTTTGTTTTTCTTATAAAAAATCACTTATTCATCCATTATTCTTTTAAACTCTCCATCCATTCATGCATTCCTCCATGAACCATTATAATGCTTCTCTTTCCTCCAGGCTATCATTCATCCACTCTTTCTTCTAGTACTTCTGCATTCCTTCAGTCCTTCATGAACAAGTGAACATGAGGTTTTCAACATTTTCTCATTTTTATTTCCTCCCCCCCCCCTGTCCAGACAAGTCTGCGATAGCCTCACCAGCACCCACATCTGCCCATCACTACAGCGGGTTGGCTGAAGCCGTGCAGTGGACGCCACACCCACCTGTCGGGTAAGGTCTTGAAGGGAAAAATATTCGGTGAAAGTTTTATTGTTAATTTTATCTCTGGTGAGAGATTTCTCGGATATTGCATGCAGTGTGTTATGCTGTAACTAAATGAAATGTCCCGAGAAGATGAAAAATTTACAACACCTTATCAGTCATGATCTGACTGAACACACACATTTTTTTTGCCAGACAGCTGAAAAAAATGTGTTCTGTAGGATCACAACTGAATTAATGTGTTCTGTCGGATGACATGGAAAACAAATGTGTTTTATCAAAGTAGAATTTTCTTTATCGAATAAAAGATTTTCGCCAACAAAAAAAATTTGTTTTGTCAGATCACGGCAGTTATGTTTCTTGTTTATCTTATCTTATCGTATACTTAGTTTTCTGTTTGTACCATATAAATGTCTTCTGCTTCCAGACCTCCACCCAAAGATTATTCCACCCTGGTTCACACAGCTGAGCAGTCGCTGGAGAGAAAGTGGAGGAAATATTTTGGTGGTGAGTGATGATCACTTTTGGTTTGTATCTTTAGATTTTGGTTTTTGGTTTTACGTTCTATGGAACATTGTAAGATCATTTTAAGAGACAGGCTATTTTGACCCTGCACGGCACTGTGATGTAATGGTTAGGCTCTTCGCCTGTTATAAAGAAGGCCCGAGTTTGATCCCGGTCACGGACAATCTGTTTTTTTTCTGTTGGGATATTTCCCGCTCAGCCTATGTTGGACCTGACAGCCAGGATCGAAGTAGCCCATCTCCGTAAATGACCTTACAATGTTGCAGGGGACGTAAAACTGGTAACACAAACAAAAAAAAGAACAGTTGAACCCTGTAGTGTTAAGGCCATCTAAGGCTGAGAGGTATGGATCCCAGCAGAAAAATGCAGAAGCTTGCTCCCGCTTGGGAATTAAACTGGGATACTCCGCATGATAGGCAAAGAATCTAACATGACACCACAGACGGTGGTATGATCACTTTGTTGTCAGTGTATGGCATAGTCCAGATTTCACAGTTCAAGCTTATGCCATTGCATACCATCTTTATAGAATCTTGCAGTCCATCAAAGAAAGCTTTTACTCTGTTTGCATTTGAACTCTTTTAAACTGCATTTTTAGTTAAATAAGAGTCAGAGTTAGGATCACATGGTGACTTCAAATATAGAAAAAATAAATGTATAAAAGTTTTTTCCAGTCTTCTGAACATCGTAAACCAAATTTACCCAGGGGGATCAATTAAAGTCGTTATTTATTTATTCATTATGCTTAATGGCCTGTTCATTCATTTTTTCAAAAGACGCAAATTGTTGCCAAAAAATGTATTCCCAGTCTTGTTTTTACATTCATGTTAAAGAAGTTAAGACATTCTCTCCTTTACATTGTGCCTGTGTCCACAGATCGTCGACCTCCGTACACAGCGGGACCATCCTACCACACCTCCTCTCATGGCTATGGGCATGCGTCTTTATCAGTCAGGTTTGTGTTTTCTTCTGAGATTCAGCGGGTTGTTGGTTGATGGTCAGCGTCTTCTTCTCAAAACTACCAAGTTACCGTTTTGTCGCCATGTGCTGTAGGGTGCTTGTATGACCTCAGTGCTGGCAGTGGAAAATGACAAAAGTATAGTCAAAGCTGTCTAAGACAACCAACCAATGTTGAGAAAAAAGTGGTTGCTTTAGACAGGTGGTCGTCTTAGGGATAATACAGTCAAACCTGCCTAAGACGACCACCCAATGTCGAGAAAAGAAGGGTTGTCTTAGAGAGGGATAATAAAAAGTGTAACTATGGCATCAATGGAAAGTGGTCGTCGTATACAGGTGGTCATTTGAGCAGGTTCAACTGTATGAAAATGAAGACTTTATTAGTGCAGTGATAAAAACTTCCAGTAAATATTAGAGAGGCACGCTGGCCTTCAGTATAGGTTACCCTTGTCAATAGGTGACTGCTAAGCCAGGTGCGATTGTATTTGTAATGATTTTAACGGTAGATATTGGTAATAATGATAATAATAATGACTGCATTTACCCCAGCAGACCAAATCATTCAGAAACCTTCTCAACTTCCTGGGAAGCATACAGTGCAAGCCGCCATTTTACAGGCGCTAAGGCACTGTCATATGGACAAGATCGTCCGCTGTCTATTGCCAGGTACCACTTACACCTGGGTGAAGTTAGGAAAACTCGCGTAAGACAAAGGAATTCTGTTTCGAATATGGTAGATCAGGATTTTTGGTGAAGCTCTGTGCCCTCCCTGTGTATATTCCTCCTCTACCTCCGTGCGTCCACAGGGATCGGCAGTTCCGTGTGAGCATGCTGGATTCCCGTCCTCCGATGGCCTCGGTCCACTCTCAGCTGATGGAGCAGAAGGAATGGCTGAAGCAACATCACAACCGACTCGACGCCAGCACCGGCGCCACCTACCTCAACACACACGCGGCCCACACGGGGTGGGAGTCGGCCTCTTTGTATCCTTCACACTCCCGCTTGTCGGATTAGGGCTTACTTTAATTCATGTTATTTGCCTCAGATCAAAATTAACTTTTCAGTTATCTACAAATTGGGATGTTATCTTGGTTGGAGTGTGTTCGGTTGCAGTCATATCGTTGGTTGTTTTGCATAAGGGCTAGTAGTACAAGGATTGTAGTGGGGTATTCGTCTCTTTGTTAAACAGTCAACGATATTTGTATCAATTTGGAAGGAGTTGAACATTTTGCACATAGACTAATAAGAAGGCCGGAATGTATGATAAGACATCCACTGTTAACAGGTTATTATATCCACTATGATCAGAATATGGCTTATGCACCATCCCCTGTTGGTGTATTCAGCTTTTATATTGGCTATTGAATCTGTTTTTACTTTTTGTTTCTTTTTATTGCGGGGGGGGGGGGGAGGAGGTGGAGGAGGAGGAGGAGGAGGAGGAGGGGGAGGAGGAGGAGAGGAGAGGTAGTAGGGAATGATGTTTCTAGGTTGGGTTTCTTTTTTAAGTGTTGTTGGTGGGTTTTTTACCACAGTATCCCTAAGTAATGAAGTACATTGCTGCACAATTGTGCTCATCCATGAAAGCCGTTTACCTTAACTTTTGTCAGACACAGCACTGGGGGTTTGTCTGATGCCAGGAGAGATGCGGCGGCCATGACGTCACCGTCACGCTTCGGGGGAAATGTTCGACTGGAACTGGACGACAGAGATGAAATACGAGTGCGACACTTCTAGAGGAAAACATCTCAGGCTGTTGTTATTTCCACTGGAATAAAAGATTCTGTCGTGTACAGTTGGTCCATGAGAGGTTTTGTTTTCGGCAAAAGTTTTATCACAGGCTCTCCATATACATAATTTGTTTTTACTGTACAAATACGATATTTGTTGCCTGGGTTGTTTTTTATTAAATAGCCTTTTGCACTGGATGCAGTTTCATGCTCTGCAACGAATTGTAAATGAATTTGTACATTGGATGGGTTGGGTTTTTTTTTATTGTTCTGAATGCACTTGATGTAAGTGAACACTTGTTTTCCACAACTTGTTGGATTCATTTTTTAAAGTTCTCAAGTTGCCGATATCTTTGGGTTCATGTTTTAAGCAGTCACATTCTGCTACATCACTGACGCACTGTGTGAAGATTGCTGTTGTTTTCTTTTGTTTTTTTAGGAGAAGAAAATTTTCAGCATGGTTCTGAAGAATGGTTGTCAAAGAGTTTTTCAAGGTTGGAAAACTGCTCTTGAGATGCACACATAATGTACATACAGTGGGAAATTGGTGTCACTAATTGGTCACTGTAGTGCTGTGTGCCTTTTGTACTCTCGCTGTGAAACTGTCTACACAGTATAAATGCACTGAAATATTCTCTTATTGTGCACAGTATCTCACTCGTTTCCATTGCATTGAAGGAGTTGCAGAAAGCAGTGTACCTGAAGGTGTCTGTGTATAGAGTTGGGACGACAATGTGTTCTTCCAGACAAATGTCAGATGCTTAATCCAGCAATGACTTGAGGTTGCTATACTTCTTGAGGGTCTTGACAACATGACCTCATTTAGCAAAGCCCAGTGTGCTGTGTAAGGCTGATATGATTAATAATAGACTGCAGTTTTGGCAAATGCTAAAATTGCTTAGTAGACGGAAAGTAGATATAGACCATACTAATGCATACTGTAGACTTTTGCATTAACTGTGTAACCTGTACAGAAGATAAACTTTTATGTGTGTGTTCTGTAGATAGTCATGTACAGGGTTTTATTGAAAAGAATAACAAAATATACATTAACTGCTAGGAAAGGAAATGTAGCCTTTCTAAATATACAGGTTTAATTTGTACACATTATTGAAATACTTTGTAGTATATATTATGAACTATTACATGGCATAATGTAGTCTTTTTGACATGTACATAGTTCTTTTAAACACACTGATAAATTGAAATTTTGACTGCAACAAGAGAAAGCGTAGCCTTTCGAAAAAAATGTGCAGATTTCCATTTTTAATACACGTACACAAACAAATTTCTACATGAACTGTTACAAACGAGAGCGTAGCCTTCCTATAGCTTTCCATCCTGCCATGAAGAGGCGAGCAAAGCGCTGCTGTGATATATGGGATATTAGCAATCTGAGCTCTTAGCTTTTGTCTGATTCTCCACTGGAGGTGTTAAAACTTTCTGTCTTTTAAAGATATCGTCATTTTGATAGACATAATTATCTGCTTGTCATAATCATTGATGTTATAGCAAACTTGTACTCTCAGCCGGGGAGGAGCTTGGCATTTTGTATCCAAATGTTATGATGAATCTGTTTTTGATGAAAAACTTGTAGTTGATGAGAATGAAGAAGAGTGTGTAGACCCCTGAGATATGTGTATCAAGTCGTCACATTTGTGTGCATTGCCATACCGTCCATTTAATTCTCTAATCTGGTGATTAGCCTCAACAAGTTTTACTATCGTTGTGACCTGGTGGTTGTGGTGTCTGTTTCAAGAGATCGGGAGATTGTGAGCAGTAATCCTGTCATAAGTTGTCTACGACAGGCTCACCCCGGATTCATTATCTTGTATATATCTATGTAAGAATAGAGTAGGATCTGGGCAAGATATTTGTATTAGGTTTTGACACCTATACTCCTGTGTGTTTTTTAACAAGTTTATCGACTGTATTCACATTTTTCTCTGGTAAAAAATGCTGGGGCATACTGTGGTGCTTTTGCTTAGATTCCACCAGTTTTGGTACGTCCATCTTCAAGATTTTGCTCTTTGTAAAGTTTCTTGGTCTTGATGTCCTATACTGCACAACTCATACATTTATATCTTTGTGGGCACTTTCATTTTAAGCGTTTCATGACGACTTATTTCTGCGATTCGTTGCAACTATTTTATTTCCCACAAAGATGTGTGTGAACATCCAAAAATGTATTTTTTATCATGCGTTGTGACACGGTATTCTTCAAAAGCGTGCCCTGCACCAGGGGGCTTTTGAGAAACCCTTTGTCAAAACTTTGGACTCGTACTGATGCTGATATCTCAAACTTTTTACACATTGGCAGAGTGAAAGCCATGAGGATGTAGCAGTGAAGTCATTTCTAAGGGATAAAGGTTGTCTCAAAAGTTGTCTTTTGACTGGCCTCCTCTTGGTGGCATGAAACAAATAGATTTCGTGTCCAGTAAGAGCTCTTTGCTTCAGAACAATGTTCATGACAGTTTTGTCATTTTTTTTTTTTTTCATTCTTGTAGTGTAGAGTTTAAATGTGTGTCATGGTTGAAAGCATTTTGATTTACAGTGTGAAGTGTTGCCTGTCATTTTATGACATAAGGATGAGTGTCTTCAAATAAAATGTTGAGCGGAAGGAATAGGCCTTCCATTTCTTTTTTTTTTCTCTATTTTGGGGCAGACCGAATGGTGTTAATATCTGGCCCAAATTGACTAGACTTGCCAGAATCAGGTCAAAATGTTGGCCTTGATTCACCGACATCATGTACATTTACATCTGAGTTTGGCCTGTTTTTTACTTGATCCTTTTGTAGTGAAATGGCTACGGCTATATCTGTTTATCATGTTATGAGATGTGGAGAGATGCTTCAAAATGTTCTCTGATGTTTTCTCATGTTTTCTGATGTTACACAATGTTGTTGCCTGTGGAATCATGCAGGGTCATGTCTAGTGCCTTACTACAAACACAAGTCTCAATGCTCGGGCTTTTGCCTCAAACACGCCTGCCAAAAGGTCTTGTTAACCAAACCAAAAAAGTTTCTCCCTAAGGGGAAAAAGTCACATTGAGAAATAGAGGGGTAGGCTATTTGCATAATTTGTTCAATCTCACAGGGAATAAGATATAGTTTTGTCTTTTTTTTTATATAAATTTTGTTCTACAGCTGGGCTGTGGCAGATATGGCTTGGATATTGATCATGGAATGCCAGACCTGTAAAAGTCCGACAATTGTGAGATTTCCAACAATTTTAAGGGAATGGGAAGTCCTGACATCCTCCAACGGGAGGTAAACAGTTAAGACATTTGACATTCAACTTTTTGGCCATATGGCCTGGCAAAATTTTCAGACAATTTTGTTGGCGGCCACTTACAGGTCTGATTAGCTCGTTCACATGAAAGCCATGTAAGCCTTTTGGTTATTGTTATTGCAGGTATACGATATGTCTCGGGGAACATGGCTGATGTCTTGTTTCAGTGACCTATTTCAGGATTGTCATTCAGGGTTCTAGAGGATCTAGTTATTACCATTTCACTAATATAGACAGATCCGTCCTGTATCACAGAGCCTTAAAATAATTCCGTTACTTGATCCGTCAATCAAATTACATACCAATCCGTCCAAAGTGTTGCTAAAACTAAAACATCACTATTGTAGAATGTGCAAGATTTTTGTCTGGGGTCTACTCCTTCTACTTCAGTCTTATTTCTTACCATTGTTTTAATCTGCTTGCGGCACTGAAATGACTTTACAGTGTCAATAGTGCTGTAAAACTCCATCAGAACAAACAAACTGTAGACATTATGCACTTGATTGATTGCCACCTCTAGATGTTTTGCACTTGTGATTAGTGTCTGGTTGTGTTTGGCTTTTAGAGTGCAGTGTACTGTCTTCAGGGGCTGGGCCTCCCGCACTTGGAAAGTAAGATTGTAATACATGTCATGTATATATTCACCCATTGTCCAACAGAATATGGCAGTGTTCAGTGCTCATAAGTACCCAAAAAATTACACCAATTTAGACTACACAAGTGTAGAGTTCAATTTCCATGCATGTACTTGCACACTTCGCATACCGATGTCTGTGGTATAATGGCTAGGCTCTTCGCCTATCATGCGGAAGACCTGATTTTAATCCCATGTGCAGGCGATCTCGTTTTTCTGCACAGATTCATCCCTTTTAGCCTGGGTTGGTGCTGACAGTCAGGGTTGAAGTAGCCTATCTTTTAAATGACCTTATAGTGTTGCAAGAGGTGTAAAACTAATCACCAAAGGAAAAGCACTTTGCATTGGAAAACTAGCGAAACAATGCATGAGTATTTTTCATGGCTTGACCTCTCCCTGCTTGCAAGAGATTTTATAACCTACATGTGAGCACGGCCGTACAATAGAATTTGATCCTTGCACTCAGGTTGTACAGTTGGTGACATTTTTTTGGTGCTTATGAGCACAGGTTATAAGATTGGTTTGAAGAATTATGTAGATATAATATGGCAGTCGACTCTAAATGTTTCATTTCTATTGACCGGTAAAAAGAGAGTGCCAGATTCAAGTGTTTGAGTTTGTTTTCTTTGGATTTATTAATGATATCTCATCTTGCATTATGATACACGTATCTCGTGTTACATCATGATACGTGTATCTTGCGTTACATTCTGTACTTTAGTCTGGAACTTTTGTGTCGCCGATTGCCTTGTAAATTCCATGCGGCGCCTTGGGACATTAATTTGTGGTCTTTCTTCTTCCCAGCATTATTGTTGTCTCCAGCGCCTTTTCAATGTAGAACTGTTTTATTGATCTGGACTTCTATTTTACCTCTCTATTTTATACTCATGTACAGGATGCCAAGTAGATACTGGGTGGTTGGCGGGTGCTTAGCTGTGCATTCAAGCTCTACTCTTTGTACTTCTTTGTAGAAAAAGTGCTGATATTGTTGGCCTGTGCTGATTCCTGACACTGATCAGTGATATGACTTTACAATGTCAATAGTGCTGTAAAAGTTCAACAAATTGTAAACAGAAAGAAATTATGAGATGGACACTACCATTGTGTCATTTTCTATTATTTTTTCTAGAAGTTTAAAGACTTAAAGCACTAATATGCTGCTTGAGCTTTTGACTAATTTTTTTCACGATTGAGAATTCTGTGTTCATGTTGGAGCGAAGAACTCTTTATTGACCTTAAAGCTGAAGCTGTGGTTGGTTGGCAGGTGCTCTGATGTGGTCTGCTCCTTCTCCTTTTCCCTAAATTTTTCTTTTCTTTAAATCTTTTTCTTGGCGCTGAAATGAAATCACCTTACTGTGTTAATGGTGCTGCAAGATCTTAATTAAATAACAAGATAAAAGCTGAAACCTGCTAGCAATAAAACTAAACCAGTGAGCTGCTTGCATTTTTTTTTCGGTTGCATCAAGTATAATCAAGTACAAAATTAAACTCCACTTTTTCCTTTTTGTAAATTTAACATGGACAAAAAAATTTCATTTGTTGATGTATTATTATTATTGTTTTCTCTTCTCTGAAGATCTTATTTGTGTTGTTAAAGAAGGTGCAAGACCCGAAGAGTTGCGAACAAAATCATGTACATACTGTAAAAGTTTATGTGGTTTACTTGGTTTTGTCTATTTCTTTCTCCACAGTCAAGTATTTCAGTCACACATCGATGCACAATTATTTATTACAAACTGAATTTGTATCCTCCATTTTATGTGTTTCCAGTTTCTAATGTGTCTTGCTACTAGATATGTGAACACAGACTAGTTTATTGTTTTTCTGTCAATCCAGACTGATTTAGTGGGTTTTTTCTACACATAGGCCTATTAATCAGTTTCGTATTTTTCTGTCAAGTCAGACCACTTTGGCGTCTTTCTTTGGCCAGAGCAGGTGGTTGTTGGGCATTCTGGTATGATTTGCTCATGCTGCTTCTTTCTTTGTCTATCTTTTCCCCGATTTTACATCTTAGCACTGACATGACCTTATGGTGTCAATAGTGCCATAAAACCTGAACAAAACAGAACAAAGGAACTATCTCTGGTTGGATCATAGTCTGCATGGTGTTCAGTACAAACACAGCCACATGACACCTGCAAAGATTTGCTCCCTTTTGTCTTTTTTTAAAGGTTTTCTCCCTTGTGCTGCAGAAGGCCATCAATGTCAGCTCTTTGTTACAAGGTGCAGTCTGTGGGGGAACGTAAAGTTTCAGTAAAGGGGAGTGCATGTCTATTTTCTTATATGGAGCACTGCGAGTCTTTGTACTTATGCACAGTTTATTGCCTTTGAATAAGAATTATGTTAATCTGTTTGAATGAGCAAATGAAATATGTATGTGTTGAACAAGCCCATTAAAAAAGATTAACCAATTTCATTTTAATTCAAGGAATGAAATTATGCTTAAGAACTTTTTTTTTATATATTTCGTGGCTTAGCACCTCTTGAAAGCTTTTAGAGTTTTCTGTTGTTATTATTAGTTGTCCCTTGTGGCTTGGAATGCACAGAAGAAATGAAGTAATGTCTTGTGTGTGTAGAAAGAAGCTTGTCAAAATGTATGGTGTTAGAATGTGCACTTGTCAAAATGTATGGTGTTAGAATGTGCACTTGTCAAAATGTATGGTGTTAGAATGTACACTTGTCAAAATGTATGGTGTTAGAATGTACACTTGTCAAAATGTATGGTGTTAGAATGTACACTTGTTAAAATGTGTACGGCAAATTATGTTACTGCATGACTGCATGCCATGACCTATTCATACATGAATAAACGATTTATATTCCTACTGTATGCGCTCAAGCTTTTGTTTTTTTATGCTATGAGTCTTTATCGTTTTTCAGCAAAAACATTTCGTTGCTACAGAACTCTACAACTAACTCGGGATTTGGTGAAAAGTTTTTTTTTGGTGAAATTATGTTTGGCATCATAAGATTCATTCTATAAATACTTTTCAGACAGATTGACTCATCCAAAGAGTCCTAGCGGCATTGGATTCTAAACAGCTAAAAAATGCTCATGGTAATCTTGATTTTCAGTGTTTTCACTCTCCATATTAATTTTCAAAAACTAGCTTAGCCGAGGCTGATTAGAGCCTACAGTGACAATTTGGGTTTCCAACCCGGGCTGACAAGGAAAAAAATCCCAGCCGAAATAAAAACCAAATCGTCCGCGCTTGGAATCGAGCTCGGGTCCTCCTTTTGACAGGCAAAGAGCCTAAGCTTTGCACTACAGCGCCAGTGGATGATAATGTGGATACCTTTGGTCTTACTTGATTTTGTACCGGTAGTATGGAAAGAGTCATATACATGTAACTTGTACAACAAAAACAAAACAAATGTGAGTTTGGTTGTATGAAAAGATAAATCTTTATTGTCCAGGTATAAAAGTACTAAGAAACTCCTTGTTGCATAGAGTTACTAACCAGCAAAATGCACACATTTAATGTTGTGTACCTCGCTATGTGTGACAGGCGCAGTTGAGTAAGGTTGTCTCTGAATAATAATGCTTACACTTACGTTGTACTCGATTATAATGTAATACGTTTTACATGTATATTGACAAACATGCTTGAAGTGTAGTATCAAATACAGTGTTTGATTATTTTGATAGGAACACATCCGGTAGATATAATTTACATACACGTATAAAGAAATTCAGAAGAATGAATATATTTGTATATAAATCAATTGTATGCAGTATTTACACAACAGGTTTTGTATCACAGTCAGTACTTATTGTTTCTTTTTTCTCTCTTCACCCATCTCTCTCTCTCTCTCTCACAAACACAATCCCTCTCTTGTCTCTCTGTTTCTCTGCATTTCTATCTCTCTCTCTTTCTTGTCTCTCTCTCTCTCTCTCTCTCTCTCTATGTGCATCTCTGTCTCTCTCTCTGTCTCCCTGTCTTTCTGCGTATCTCTTTCTCACTCTCAATCTCTCTCTTTCTAGTCTCTCTCTCTCTCTCTCTGTCGATTCGCATCACTGTCTCTCTCTAGTCTCTCTCTCTCTCTCTCCCTCTCTCTGTCTCCCGGTTTTTCTGCGTATCTCTTTCTCACTCTCAATCTCCCTCTTTCTTGTCTCTCTCTCTATCTATCTGCATCTCCATCTCTCTTGTCTCTCTATTCCCCCTCTCTCTCTCTTTCTTTCTCTCTCTCTCTTTCTCTCTCTCTCTCTCTCTCTCTTCCAACGATAGGAACACGATGATACAGCAGTTCTTTTGTATCATTATATCCTCTGCATCACCCCGCACTTTAGGCCTCCGACTATTCCCCGCAGACTTCTAAACCAGGCACTGTATGGGTGACTCCGACCTCCATAAGGGAATAGAATGTAGTCAGTATCAAAACAATAGCTTAGGGCGAAGGAATAGCTGCAGCCTTCATTCTATGTCTTCATTTATTATTGGTGTTGTTGGGGTTTTGTTTTGTTTGTTGTTGTTGTTTGTCTGTTGTTTTAGGGGGGGGGGGGGGGTGTCTTTTTATCAGAGTTATTTCAACTTCACCACAAATAACCGTACGCGACACCGAAGTAGGATGAATTAAGAGTTGTAGTGAGGCCACCGTTACAGTCTAACATCAGAGCAAGCGGTTCAAAGAATCTTTATAATCTCATCCGAGAAAAGCCGACATTGGAGACTGTTCCCGTCTACCTCGTCTCCACGGACAGAGTGAAAGGTTTGGCCACGTGGGTCAAGGTCACATCGCCGGAAAGGTTGATCGGACATGGCCGGCCGTCCAATAAGGCTGGGGAGAACTTGAAACTGCTGAGGAGGCTGGCGGTAAAGGCTACCATCTCTCGCTTGCTCACATTGGCGCCAACGCAAACTCTGGGACCTGGAGAAAAGGCGGGAAAAAAGAGTCTTAAAGATTTTGAATGTGTGGCTATGAATAGAGAAAAGATCTAATTTGATCAATATGGTACATGTATCTGTCTATCCAGTATATCATTCGTCCGCCCTTTCGTTCGTCCGTTCATCCGTCCTCCCATCTAACCCTCCAGTCACTGATGTTTAATTTCTAAGCACAATTTCGTTCAGGATTTGCAGCATGCCCTTAAAATAAGGCCACTACTTTTCATCTGATATGCGATTTTCAAGTGAAAAGTGTGTGGGCTTTCAACAACCCCGAACAACTACAATGTATTAATCTTACGACAACAGCGTTGGTTTAAAGTTAGTTGTTTATAGAGGCACCAGCATCTTTAGCTGTTTTAGCTATCAACAACAGCGGTGGAGGGAAAGGGGGGATATATTGCGGAACTTTTCCCCTAAACCAATTTTGCCCATCCCCATGAACATTGAGCTACATAAAGATGATCTAGACGGGTTACTCTGGTGTCACAGTGATGGCCGTCTCTCTTCGCACCCTATGTAAACTCGCCCGCGGACGAACGTGGTGGAGTGTGGAGTGACATGCATGGGTATCACGATTTTGGTGCATCTGCCGAATGAACGAAGGAGTTAGGCCGCGCGTCCACTGGCATGTTTTGTCAGTTGCAGGCCAGGCTCATCTATATATGATATATACATATGAGCTGGCCTGCGACTGACAAAACATGTCAGTGGACTCGCGGCCTTAATAAGCACCTTCTCCTTCAGTGGTGTCAAGCTAAATGGGGTTTTTTTTATGGATTACATGATCTTATGGCCTCACCCATAGATTCAGACTGTGACATCATCTGAGTAAGCGGTCTATTTATAGATGTCTATGCTAAGGCCTCATTTAGAGTACAAAGCTGGATCACAAGTTCGATAGAAATCTATGATGAAACCTCAGTGATACGAGGAAGAAAAGAACAGCAATCGAGCCACAATGTCGAAAGAGCCTTAAAATCCTTACACAAACACTCACTGCATACCTGTGCCATATGGCATGAACCATTCTGGAGTGAGGACGGAACCCGACTCGCTGAGAAATCTCTGAGGCCGGAAGTCTTGCCAGTCTTCACCCACGTGCGGGCCGCACATGAGAGAATCAATGTTGATCATCAGAATTGTCTCCCTTGGCACTGTGTAACCGGAAATGACGCTGTCTTCCATGGCGCAGTGGCTGGGCACAAAGGGGGCTGGTGAAATCAAGTTGAAATTTAAGAGTGAGAGCAGAGTGGGGGTGATACAGGTTGTGTTGAAATTGCCTCAGATATTTCTAAAGTAGAATTTCGTACATGAATTGCGAAGTTTCGGATAGGCCTACATGCATGATTGGTATCTCGTTGGCAAACTTCAGGGTGTGAATCAAGCAATCATTGAAGTTAATTGAAGTTATTGATTAATAGAGAAACTAGCTTCTTTGGCTGTTTTTAGCACACAATCATCCCAGGTTCATCATAACCATAGCTTTGTTTTAGCACGGGCTGACCCTTACAGTTACAGGCGGGATCGAAATAGCCCGTATCTAGAATGACCTTACAGTGTTACAAGGGGCGTAATATCAAAACTAAATCAAACACGCTCACTCTCTCTCTCTCTCTCTCTCTCTCTCTCTCTCTCTCTCTCTCTCTCTTTCTCTCTCTCTCCATCAACACGCTAGCATTCAACTCACCAACATTTGCTAGACGTTGAACTTCCATGACAGTTGCTGTTGTAAAGTTCAGTGACCCTCTCCGCACTGCCTCGACTACTTGACCTTGGCATTCATCTAGAGCGGCCTTCACCTCTTTGTGACACTGCTCCTGCACTTCCGGGTAGCGGCACATGTAGAGTAATATCCAGAGCACTGTGTTGGACACGGGGTCGTAGCTCCCAGCCATCAAGTCTCCTGCTGCTCGTACTAGCTGAGCATCTGGAACAAGAGGTGAACGACTATTACATTTTCATGAGTTTGTTGTAGCTTAAATGTCTCTTTGAATCTTTAAACGGGGATCTTTGGTGTAATGGCTATGCTCTTTGTCTTTGCAGAGGGCGGAAGTTCGAACCCCTTCTTTCCTGACGCTGTTGCTTGTTTCGGGTTTGACGTCTCTTTAAATCTTTAAACTTTTGGTGTAATGGACAGTTTCTTCGCCTATCATTCAGAGGACGGGAGCTCGAACCCCTTTATTTGCGTCGCTGTGATTTATTTTGTGCCTATTTCTGTTTCTAAAGTGCCCTATTACACAACATTGTACATCCATCCGACTTTTACTGTAAAACTGGTATTTTTTTCAGGAAGTACAATATGATTTGACCTTCTTTTGTTCCATGTCTTAACACAGACAGAGAAATACTGTTGAGCCATTTTAACCATTTCTTAACCTTCATTCATCTTTTGTTTTTTAGTTGGTAGAATCTGTATACAAATATATATATTAAGGGAACCCGTATATCTCGATGTCTGTTAACTCGACATTCGGCTTAAGTCGACATGATTGAAATCCTGAACTTTTTCTTTATTTACTACATCCACATCCCTTAAGTCGACTTTTTCTTTATTCGACAAGATTTCAATAGTCCCAACGATGTAGACTTATGCCGGTTCTACTGTGTATATTTAAATGAAAATACATACTTGGTTTTTGGTGGGTTTTTAAAAAAAAAATCTAAAATGTACGTAGCCCACGCGCGTATATCTCTCATAGACAAAGAGAAAACGCTGGCAGTTGTCCAATACTTTAGTATGCATGTGTGACTATGAACAAACAAACTAGGTAGGCCTAATCTTCCACATGTAGCACCGTCCTAATATAAAACAGGTTCGGATAAAAGAGAGTTCCATGGAGTAACTTATTAGCCTCTCTAATGCTTCCCACATCAAAGCGCTCTGTGTTTATACACGTTTCTACTTACGGAAGGGGTTGATTAAAACAAGATGATCTTATAAAATCGAAATTATATAGATATATATGTATGCAGACCTATTCTACTATCAGACGAAAGCAATCAGAAAACAATGCTTGACTCAGTAAGGCGGAGCGTCCATTGACCTGTTTCGTCAGCTGCAGCCCAGACTCATATGTATATATCATATATAGATGAGCCTGGGCTGCAGCTGACAAAACAGGTCAGTGGACGCTCCGCCTTAAGGTAATTTTTACTTGCCCAGACTTCGATCGTTTGATAATTGTGCAATACAAGTGGGTGGCCAAGATAGAGTAACATTTGTGGACTATTGGAAATAAACCAAACAAAGCTGAACGAAACATAATGAAAT
>JAUKPP010097226.1:0-15762 GCA_032273245.1 Phyllaplysia taylori
GTTTTACGTCCCCTGCAACACTGTAAGGTCATTTAAGAGACGGGCTACTTCGACCCTGCCTGTCAGGGCCATCCCAGGCTTAGATGGAAAAAATCCCAGCAGAGAAAACCCAAATCGTCTGCGCTTGGGATCGAACCGGGGTCTTCCGCATGACAGGCGAAGAGCCTAACAATTACACCACAGCGCCGGTAGTGACTCATAGAAAAGAATAGAAGGAGCTGACCACAACAGAGCGCCTGCCAACCGACACTAAACACACTCACCTCATAATCTCATGAAACTGTGCAGGTTCCCTGTAGAAAATGTTGGGTATGTCCTCCACAAGGATGGCAGAGCTGCCAGTTGTGTTGCTGTGACTGCTCCTTACTGGTTCAGAACAGACGGGTGAAGCTGAACCCGTTAAGCTCAGGGCCTGATATTTGTTGGCTCGCAATAAAAAGTTGTGGAACTGAGAACTCTGAGACTGGCTCATGTACACATCAACTCTTGACTTTTCTGAAAACAAAGAGGTAATAGTTCGTTTTCAAAAGGTATGTAGGAATCTATCCAAGGGAAAATAAAAGATCTGCACTTGTTTGTTTGTTTTGTGGAGGTTTTACATAACTTTTGATTATGTAAGGTTATTTTAGCACCAGGAAATAGCTAAGGACAATTGTAACACTTAGAAAGATAGAGAAACTGCCCATGTCAAAAGAGGCTTGGAAAAATATTACGATTTTCAACACGACAGTACACCTAAGATTTACATAATTCAGAACTAAAACAAAGAAGAAAAGATAAACCATACACGAGTAAAGAAAAACCAAAGCTATATACTATTGCTGTGAGTGCTACTCTGTACTGTATCTCTTTCATGAATGACTTGAATTTGTGAGTTTGCTAAAAATGCCGCAAAGCATAGCTGCTTGCAAAATGTTATATTTTAATGGATGCTGAATATGTCTCATCCATGTCAGTTTGACAAAATGTATAAAACATGACCAAAATGTGAATCTGCATGGGTATCAAAATCATTAAGTGTGACAGCAGTTTTATTTTACATGTAAGCTCCTGTACGACAATTTTTAGGTTAACTGAACTTACAAAAATATGTAGCTGCTGAAACATATGACAGTTTGTCAAGCTACATAAATCGTTGGTTGTTTTACATTGGGGCGAATAGTATAAGGATTGTTGTGGCGTATCCGCCCCTTTGCTAAACAGTCAGCGAAATGACACCTGAGTCACTCAAATAGCCTATTCACACCATCACACCATTTGTGGAAGACAAAATGGGGTAAGTGCAAATAAAACTTGGTATACAATTAATTTATTCACCCATCATCTGGTTCATGGGAGACTCGTAAGACCAAAGTCAGTGCTCCTTCACCTGAGTTTGTTTGTTTGGTTACCAGTTATACATCCCCTGCAACACCGTAAGGTAATTTAAGAGACGGGCTACTTCGACCCTGCCTGTCAGGGCCAACCCGGGCTGAGAGGGAAAAAATCCCAGCAGAAAAACCCCCCAGATCGTCCGCGATTGGGGATTGAACCAGGGTCTTCCGCATGCAAGGCGAAGAGCCTAAGCATTACACCACAGCGCCGGTCTTCACTTCACCTGAGTATTGAACATCCTCCCTTGACCACTGGTCTGCCATCTGCTCCTGGTTGCTGACCCACTCTTGTACCTGCATGCCCAGCTCAGCACACAGGACTTTGACGCAGGACGTCTTCCCTGAACCGGGGGGACCGGTCAGCAACAACACTGGAGCTGCGTGCTGGGGACGACAGAAGTCGTTAGACAGCTGGTTAAGGGTGCTCACGTAAGTGCAGAAGAAAAGGAAAAAAGTACTTTTGTCTTTCATATATAGAGCACTACAGTCCATTTTAACTTCGTGTGCTTGAATACCGTTTGCATTAAAGTTTTGCGAATCATATTTCATGGGCACACGAAGCACATCTTATAGAATAAAATCATTGATAAGAAAATCATAAAGTTTTTGTGGGATACTACCCTTTAATATCAAAGCAATGAATCGTTTCCAGCACTTGCTATATATAGAAGCACAAGAAACCATGGTAGCAAACTGAGTAGTAACACAAGCAGCAAGCATAAATAATGTACATCTTTTCTTTTGTACAATAAGAGGAAATACGAAAGACTTTAAGCCTCCTTCTAGAAGCAATGAATACTTAGGTTTGTACCTTCTTTTTTGACGCTTTTGCATTTGAAAGCCACTCTGCCAGCTCCTCTACTTTCTTCTTGTGAACTGCTAAGTCACTCTGTGGATATTGCATAAAAACATATTGGAAAAGAAGAAAACTAAAATCCGAAAGCAAGCTAAAGAAATTCATTTGACAAACATGAATAGTTTGACAGTT
Source organism: Phyllaplysia taylori (assembly GCA_032273245.1). Taxonomy (NCBI): domain Eukaryota; kingdom Metazoa; phylum Mollusca; class Gastropoda; order Aplysiida; family Aplysiidae; genus Phyllaplysia; species Phyllaplysia taylori. The sequence continues at coordinate 2,362 of JAUKPP010097226.1, forward strand.
AACATTGAGAACACATTCAAATTTTGCAATCTTCTTGAATCTGTTTTTTAATACTCCCTCCATTCTATGGGAAATACCCTTGGTCTATGTTGTAAAACATTACTAAGCAAAACGCTGACAATTTCTAAAACTAATTAAATCTTCAAAACCGATTCATGCCCAATGCTGTCTATTTTCAATTAATGATAAACCGTCCTGGCTAAAAGATAACAGTGCAGTACCCTCTGTGATGGTCTGTACTTCTCAGACCAAAGCTCTTTGGACGACGAAGCAGAATGTTGTGGTAATTTTGAAGAAGAAACACCACCATCTTGCTCTCGAGGCCGTTTCCGGGATTCAAACTGCGATGTGGTGAAGGCAAGTAAGGAGGTCTGGGAACCTGGAAGGTGAAATGCAGAAATCATAGCAATGACAGAGATATAAACTTAATGATCAGAATAAAATAAATTCTGGAAAAACAGTGAATTGATTACCATTCTATACAATATGTTTGATAGATATATCTATGTTACAAGATATCAGTTTACACTAATGCTGATAATTTTGCGTAGCATGAAAAACATATAGAATACCATAGAGAGCAGTAACATGATTTCCAGTTCATATCAGTCTAACAAAGCGGAACTTTACATTTATTCAGTGATTTCCATAATTCGTGGCACAACATGTAACCCTCACTATTTTATAGAACTGTGCTGTCAAAAAATCACCTGAAAAATCATTGTCTGTCTTGCTTTTCTTGAGTTCAGACCATGAAGCTGCTTGTCCTTTTCCTTTCGACTTTGGGGCTGGGGTTGAAAAAACTGGACCAAAATCACCAAACGATGAAGATACCCATGTTAAAGATTTCTGAAAATGGGAAAAATTAATTTTGTGTCACAACCATACAACTGATTATTAAATGCCGTGTGTACAAGAACAATTCCATTGTTTTAAAACTTAAAACACAAGTAAGTTAGTTAAAGTAAATGAGGTTTATACTAGATCTAATTAAGAATTACTCTCACACTAATAAACAAACGGAAAGATTGGAAAAAAAACAAACCCAACTATCACAGTTGGTTCTTTGCCAGATCCACTAAGTAGGCCTATGATGATCATACTAGTACTAGCCGAACCTGCTAAAGTGACTACCTACCACCTGTACAAGTGATCATTTCTTACTTCCACACTTGATTTAAAATATTATGACACTGTACAAGACGACCACCTGTCCAATGCGACCGCTCTATTTTACTGACTGACAAACACAAAAACCTGCCCAAGACGACCAGTCGATTCTTTTTTCACCAAACACATTGGGGCAGTTCCAAGCAAAATGGTCCGTGAGGTGAAAATCCCATATATATGTCATCTAATCTAGGTAGGCCTACTTGTACTCAACTTGTAGTCGTGCTATCTGGTTGAAATTTTCCGGAAAGCGTTCTATCTAGGATCATAAGTTAACAACATTGCTCCATCCTCAAAATTTACTGCCACTTTCGTGCAACAGAGTCACGAAATTGTACTTTTGTCAAACCGTAATAGTAATATAGTAATAGTCACCATAAATACTAAGTTACTACAACTACAATGCTGAATCTGATGTAGACAGACCTCTCTATATGACTACGAGGTGTAAGAATCTCGATTCTATCTAGTGACTAGTACTAGAATCTAGTAGTGTCTAGTCTAGTTAGTCTACTAGTAGTAGTTAGTAGTAGTAGAGAACTGAATTAATTAATAATAAATGAGTCGAACTGTGAACGCACCTTTGCTTTCACTTTTGACGAGATAGGATCTGTCTTGTCAATCTTGACGATTTGAACATCGTCATCTGAACCACAACAATCTTCCATGTCCATTTCTTCAACTTCATCAATGAGAAAGTTCAAAGTTCCAGTCCAGTATGTGAATGAGAATGAGAATTAGTAGGCCTAGCCTAGTCTAAAGTCTAGATAGATATACACTGATCACTGAATTGATATTCTGCTGAATCTTGTTGACTCTCGCAGGGAATTTCACGTTGCAAATTTGCTAGACACAACTGCAGCATCAAAACAAACATATGGTTTTGACAAAAACACAACCAGTGTGTGTACAAGATTAGAGAAAAAAAACAAAAAACACTCTTTCTTTTAGTAATTTAAGTTTAGAGAAAGTGAAAGCTGTCACTGTCAGCAACACTTCTCTTCAATTATAGTCGCAGTTGTTGCGTTGCAGTACTAGCAGTTATTTAAAATTCTGTACCCTTGCTTTTTGGCCCATAGACGGATAATGACTTGTTATCTAGTTTTTTTATTTATCTTTTAGAATAACATATCTTCTAAGATATTGCTACCACTCTTTGAATAAAGCAGATACAACTTTTACTCTTGAATAACGTTCCAGTTTTAACACTTCAAGGAAGTAAATCTGTATTTTGAATTACTATTTTGAAGAGGATTTGACAAAACACTCCATTATAATATCTACCATTTTTGTTCAAGTCTTCTCACTCTACTAATTCATAGTAGACTCAATGCTTCACATGCTTTTCATCTTATTTCTACCGCCAATAATTTCATTATAAAATAGACGTGGTGTAAGTCAATGCTAAATAAGTAAAAGAACAACAACAACAATGCTTGAACCGAAAAGCAATGGACATTGTACCAAAACTTATTGGGAGCTGAAAATAATGAACACCACTTCCTCCAAGAATGGTCCCCAATATTAAACTTTTAACAAAACGAGGTTCAAAGTAGTAAGTATGGCAGCCTCCATTGCAACGCATTTCACAACAACTAGACAGACACCCAAGATTTAGATTCAAGTCCTTGAAAGCAGTATCTTTTTCTAGATCTAGATCTAGATCTAGATCAAAGATATCCAGAACTCGATCTTATCTGTCTAAACTAATAATAGAAGCTAGAATTAGATAGGATAAGATAAGAATAAGAGGAAGATCCAGTGCGGAGTGCCAGTGGTGGCCCAGGTGCCAGTTCTGTCTCTGTCTGCTGAGTCGAGTCAGTCGCCAGTCTGCTTGTCAGTGCGACGGTAGTCGTGTGAGTAGGTAAGTTATCTAAAGTTAAAACTTTTAAGTTACAGTTACTACTCTTCAGTAGGTAGTTCTAGATTCTAGATTTACCTTCATCTCATAGGAACCCAAGCCGGATCCAAGTCCAAGCAGATTAGGTCAACGGGGATCAAATTCAAAAGTAAAAGTATTTATATAAGTAGTATTGTTGTAAATTATTGTTGTTACCACTGCCACTACATAATAATAATAAACTATTATTAACCATAACAATAGTAACAGGAATTCAAACCTTCATATGAATCTTTAAAATCTAAATAAAGGCACTTCGTCTATCACGCAGAGGACTCGAGTCTGAGTACTCTGAGGCCCATGATGTGGGGCACTTTGTTTGATCAAGTATATATATCTAGGTTGCCCCAATTTTCGCCCACCTTAGAGCGCGTAGGAATACACAGTTTAACACTAGATTCCCATTAGGTGGGCGAGATTTGGCACTGGGCGAAAATAGCAGCACAAAAGATATATTATTTCCGTTTTTCTGCTGGGACAATGTCCCTCTCATCCTGAGTTGACCCTGATACTAGACAGGGTTTAAAAGTCGCCCGTCCCTGAAATGACCTCACCAGTGTTGCAAGGGACGTTAAGCCAAAACCAAGCCAAACCTACAGACTAGGCCTACTGATAAGACTGATAGTGATATTGTCACTGTGTCCCTGTGCTTAGATTCTTTACTTCCAACAATGCAATACCAAGAACATTACATTACCAATTGCCAATACCAATTAGTAGAGGCTACCTTCTACTGCCTTCACATCATGATTCAATGTGGCCATAATGTGACTTCCTTTTTCTCATTCTGTAGGTCTACCATCAGCCCTCAGGTTGAACTGAAATGGCTACAAAACTCCGCTGTCATTATGAGGTATTGGGAGTTGAAAGGGATGCAAGTGCTGACGACTTAAAGAAATCTTACCGGAAGCTAGCATTGAAATTTCACCCTGGTGAGTGCACATTATGATCTGAGTTAATGGAGGATTGAGCAAAGTGGGACTTGATGTTATTGTTATTATTTTAAGAGAAAAATTGAATTTTTTTCTTCACTCTTGCCTCTTGGCATTTTTATTAATCATATTTTTAATTTTCAAGAATAGCTGTTTAACGTATGTTCCAGCACACAATGGGACATTCGGAGTCTGTAGACTACGGTAGAAAAAATGATCAGCCATTGCTGTTCCGTACCAGGTGTTCCAATGGAAGGACTTCTAGTGGCTACGTCTCTAACCCCTCTTCAAACCCTACTCTTATGACCCCCTGAACAATTCTTGGATTGCTAAATTTTTACATATATTTAATGATTTAAATAAAAATTGTTGATAATAGTGAAAGATAAATGTTGAGAAATCAGCTGACACAGATTAGATTCGAACCCAGGTACATATGATTGACAAGGCAACGTACACATACTGACTGCTCTTAATAGCAGTCATGACAAGTTGAGCTACTGCAAATGTGCAGTACCCTCAGAAGGTAGATAACATCATTTTTGTTTTTTCATATCAGTGAGTGCCAGTTTTAGTTTTAGTGATTATGTTTTTCAACGTCTTACTGGCAAATCTCAGGCCAAAATATAAGAAATTTGATTCGTGTATATTCCCTGCTCTACCTGTCACAATTACCACTAGAGCACCCATTAAATTTACTGTACTGTTCAGATCTACTTTGGGGTAAGCCCCCCTCCCCCAAGACTGATTCTTATTATTGACTCACAGTTTAGATTGCCTTGCAAGGATTGGTTTTTTTTTTGTCTTCTCTGGGGGACATTGTGTGTTGTTATTATAATTTTTTACAACTTACTGTTCATACATCAATGAACTCCTTGTTCATGATCAGTGTATAGTATGTTTCTTAAGCCTAAGTGATTCAACACCAACTACAAGTACAAGTATAATCACTCAAAGTCATGCAAGTGCTCCTGTGATTGTCTCTCGGTATCAAGATATTTCAACACAATGAAAGATTTTGATCCTCGTGTTGCATATTCCAGATAAGAACCCTGACAATATTGAAGAAGCCACAGCCCAGTTCCGCGTTGTTCAGCAAGCATACGAAGTACTCACTGACCCTCAGGAAAGGGCATGGTATGACAAACATCGAGAGGCCATCCTGAGAGGAGGTAGGTTCCATTTATTGGGATTAACAGTAGTTTCACAATTCATTATCACTGTGATTGAAACCTTTTTGCTGTTTTCACAAGTGGTTGTCGTATACATGTCTGTGAACATATCTTAGCCTTAATAATGATATTATAAGGGATGACTGATTTTTCAAAAATCTTAAATCCCCGGGTCAGCTCTTTTATTTTTTATTTTATGAATGAATATTTTTATCCTTTTCATTTTTGGCTCTTGTTTGAATTCCCATGAAATCTTACTATTGAAAGCTCGCTCAGTTAGGTGGCTATGATACTTTCTCTTTTTAGCTTTGGCTGTGAGATGAGAAGAAAGGGTTGGACATGTGTGTTCCTTACACAAATTGATGTAGGAGTTTGCTGTCTCTGTCGGGATTTAAAGCATCATACCAGCCAAACTTAATTTTTCAGGCTCGTTTCGGAGTACAGAGTGTACAGCATTTTACTTTATTACAATGAATAACCTGTTGGTTTCATACTTGTAAGAAATCTGATGTCCTAAAGTTCATATGCTGTGTCTTTGTGTTTAGTGGGAAATTTTTCATTTCCATGATAATAGTATCTAAAATGTACTGTTCATTGAGAGAAAGATTGTGGATTTCTTTGTCATTTGTTTTATCATCCAATTTCATACCGGTTGAATTGTATATCTTGCACAGTCTTTATACTTGTATCCACTACTTGCCTAGTCACCTGGTTTTACCGGCGCTATGGTGTAATGGTAAGGCTCTTCGCCTTGCATGCGGAAGACCCTGATTGCGGACGATCTGGTTTTTTTCTGCTGGGATTTTCCCTCTCAGCCCGGATTGGCCCTGACAGGCAGGGTCAAAGTAGCCCGTCTCTTAAATGACCTTACAGTGTTGCAGGGGACGTAAAACTGGTAACCAAACCTAACCAATCACCTGGTTTGAGTATTGATTCTTGTAAATCTCTTTGTTCTTCAGGTCTTGGAGGTGGAGACAAGTATGATGACGACAGTGTGGATCTATTCCAGTTCTTCAATTCAACATGCTACTCTGGTTTTGGAGATGATGATGAGGTAATAACATTTTGCAAATAGACCTAAGATTTCTTTGCTTCCTTAGTTTTTTTAATAATTTAAAATGTAGCTGCCAATTAAAAAACAAAAGCAAATTTCAGATTTTTGGAGTTGTTATTTGTTGTTGTTGTTGATCAGGGACTTATATGGGTTTTTCACCCTTCAAGTAGTCTTAAAGACCTACAGAGTTGTGGCAGTCTAGCTCTGTACCCGGGGAGTAGAGCGCCTTAGAATTGGCCCCTTGTTACTGCAAGAGTGCAATGCAGTCTCAAGACCTTTCCGGACCAGGTGACTGCTAAGTGCAGTGCAGTCACTGGGCAAGTTACTGCCACTATTGATACAACACTTGGACATGATGGTTGCAGCCATTGACTCTGAGACAGAACCATGTGTATGTCACATCATTTTAATGTTGCCCTAGTGCTGTAACTTTGGTGAAATAATTCACAAACTTTGCCACAGCAGACTATCGGAGTTGTTATAGAGAAGACTGACTTTATTTTTGCTGTTGAGCTCTTCTTTGCATTACCGTTTCTGTAAATTGTCATTGATTTCTTGCTGTTGGTTTTTCTATTTGCAGGGTTTTTATGCAGTGTACAGAAAAGCTTTTGAGACTGTGGCTGAGGAAGACTATGTGTTCATGCCAGATAGGAAGAAGGATGAAGAATTCCCTCACTTTGGGGATTCCACCTCTGACTATGATGAGGTTTGTAGACTGAAATAGGATTTTTAGTGCTTTTCCGGGTTCTGTTTTTTTCTATCTGTTCTTATCTTCTGAATAACAATATTAAATTGATATTAGTGAATTAAGTTCTTATCACATTCTTGTATTTTGTTTTAGGCAGTCAGAATGTTGCTTATATTTTCTTGACTATTTAAAAGTGTGGTGTGATTTTCAACACATTACGTTGCCAGTCTTGCTTTGCTGTTGTCAAGGATGTCTTCAGATAATGATTGAAGTTGATAGGTGACACCTAGCTTTGGATTATCAACTCGCTTTGCCAGTCATCAATTAAGAAGAGAGAATGTTGCTATTGGAACACAAATGTTTCACGGTAAGTAAATTTTGTGTTGCAAATGAGTCCATATATTATAAATATGAGAAGCTATTTATCACATTCTAAATTGTTTTACTACAGTTTTCAAACCTAGGTTCTGCTTTTACCTCATGTCAGGTTGTAGGTCCATTTTACGCCTTCTGGACCAGCTTCTGCACCAACAAATCTTATGTGTGGGTGGAGAAATACGACACAAGAGAAGCACCTGACCGCAGATGTCGAAGGGCGATGGAGCAGGACAACAAGAAGATGAGAGACGCTGCTAAGAAGGAGAGGAATGAGGAGATTCGGGTAAATGCTATAGATTGTAGTAAATTTGTGCCTTCAAGGTTATTTGAGAATATTTTTTTTCATTAATTTTCAAATGTTGAACATTGTAGTTAAATCTATTGTTGTTTCCTTTTTCTTTTTGTCACTCTTTATGTTTCAAGTTGTAAAGCTCTTTTATACTGAAAATTTACCCAGTGAATCTGATATAGATAAATACAATAATATATTTGAAGGCATCAAACATTTTTTTGTAGTGCTGAATAAATGAATCACATGTTTTTCAATGTTTACTTTTTAAATTAGATTTACAGTAAGGAGTGGGTTATTTATAGAGGCGCCAGCCCCAGCTGTTTTATCCTCTTCAAATTTACAATTGATACTTTTTCTAATGATGCAGCCATTAAGATAATAATAATGATAAAAAAAAGAGTTATTGAAAGATCACTTATTTGTTGTAAATTGAATCAGTTTCTTCCTTAGATTTAAGAAGTGCTATTAGGATTATGTCCAAGCTTAAGTGTGGGGTAAATAATTTTTTCTGTTTTGCCCTACCAACTGCTTTCCTTTTGCCTTGATGGGTTGCAAAAGATAGGATGCAATGTGGAGGAAAATCAGGAAAAATACATGTAGATCACTCACATCATAGAATGTGTTTGCTCTCTCAGTGATTTTGACCTTGTCACATTCCTACTTAATCCTCAGAACCTGGTGGGATATGTCAAGAAACGAGATAAACGAGTTCAAGCATACAAGGTTAGAACAGAGTTTTCTCTAGTCTTCTTTACTTCTTTGTTGTCTTGTGAATTTGTTAACCATTTCTTGTTGACATATTTGTACGCTATATATCTGTAAAGTCTTGTGTCATGGTTTGTTCTTAATGCTGCCATAAAATTATTCCCAATTTGCGATCTAACACGATCATATTATATTTGGTATGGAATAATTTGTCGCAGGAGTCCGATACAAGTTAAATCATAACCAAAGCCCTTAGTTTTGGTTTGAGTTTAACACCATGTGCAACACTGTAAGGTCATTTACGAGGCGGGACCTCCAAATTTTACATTCATCTTCGATAGGACGGGGGTCAGAGCCATGAAAACTCGGATAAAAATACCCGTAAGCCTCCTGGATGTGAACCTGCGATCTTCTTATCTGTAGGTGGGTGCACGACCTCTCGGCCATCAACGCCCTCAAGCCCTAAGGGTTAAACAAGCCTTGTAAGTAGAAAGAGACCGACTTTGAATGATCTGGCCTACTCACAGAACATAGATAGATTTACCTTAAATAAAACAGTGAACTACTTATGAGCAAGAAGCTAAAAGAGCAGTAAAACTAGCATCTCTTTAAATGAATACATTTTTATGCAAACCATTTAACCAACCTAAGCTGAAATGTAGTTTAATTCTATTAACACATTGCATTCACAGAAAAGAGTGGAGGAGAGAAATGCTGAGATTGAGCGAAAAGCAAAGCAGAAAAGAGAGGAAGAGCTCAGAGACAGGCAGAGGTTGGTATCTTCATTATAAGGACAATGTCGAATGTATATTGGATGATTTATAGCTGATATAAGATGCAAAGGGGCCATCTCTGAGGCTGAAAACTAAATTACTTCATTTTCATGTAATATATCGCATTTCTGTCTTGAAGGTGTTTCCTTGTTATATAGAATTCCCGGATGGACTAATATAAAACTATATCTTATATATATTTCCATTTTTTTTTTCACTTATTGCTAAAGAGTTTGGCTCACTCTGTGATAAGGAACTTTTACTTCAAAGCACAGGTGATTCACCAAAACACAAATGTCATCCTTCTATAGCTATTGCTATTATTGTTATTTTTTTTGCTGTCATTGATTGGAAAACACAAGCTCTTTCTTTTTTTGTCTAATGCCATATATTTAATTGTAGCGGATTTGTTGCTACATGCTCTCATAGCATGAGTTTTCAGAGTTTTGTATCGGAGTGCGAAGCTTCTATAAGTACTATCTTGTCTCTGTATACAGACGTATGGAAAACTACAAGGAGGCAGAGTGGTCAGCCATGTCAGAGCTGGAGAAAGATCTGCAGCAGTTGGAGGCTCATCTGGACGAACATTTTGGAGATGGAGATGAAGGTCAGAGAGTGCTATTTGTATACTGCACAAAGTTGTGGTTCGGTTACCAGTTATACGTCCCTACAACACTGTAAGGTTATTTAAGAGATGGGCTACTTCGATACTGCCTGTCAGGGCCAACCTGGGTCTTCCGTGTGACAGGCGAAGAGCCTAACCATTACACCACAGTGCTGGTTACAAAGTTGTAGATCAGGATGCTTTGGGGGCTTGACAGGCGCTCTTGTATGGTCTGCTCCATCTACTTTTTATGTTTTACACCAATTTAGTACTGAAATGACCTATTAGTACCTTAGAAATCTCAACAAACAAAGCTATTGATGACCCATTCAGTTTGTACATATAGTTTTCTATGTTTATCACGAGATATCATTCATAATGAAAAATAAATAACTGGTCAAAATGCAATGACATTTCCAGAAACAGCTTCCCCTCGGGCACACCTTGTATGCATATTGCTTTGCAAAAATCAATATGGGAATTGCGGATAAAGAATAATAGCTTGGGTCTTTTTTTCTTCTTCATCCTGTATGATATTATGCCCAGATACACACATGTTTTCAACAAAACGTTTACCTCTTTTGTCTCAGATTTGCCTGACGCCCCAGAAAATGTCGATAATGACATCGGTGATGAGGAGGAGGAAATGTACTTGGATGACCTTTATTGTGTGGCTTGTAACAAAGCCTTTAAAAGTGACAAAGCGTGAGTATTTCATAATTTCATCTATGGCAAAACTTTCATGATTTCTTGGTTTTGAAATCAAAGTGATATTTTCCCTTACTAGATATCCAAGTGGAATTATTAGTGAGTACATGTAAAAGTAAAAGTAAAATGACTAGTTTTGTCAAATGATGTCATTCCTCCTACAGTAGATACATTTCACTTCTGTTTCTTTTCGGCCCTGCTCATTCCTATCAAAGTGGCAGCTCAATTGTTCCAACTAAATGTGCAACTTTTCAAAGTCCAGAGCCCAGTCTTTATCGAAACGGGAATGATGATTATGTGACATGCTTGTTTATATTTTTTTGTATCATAATTTGAGTCAAAATGCTATTGAAATGTTTCACCTATTGCTGCCTATGCTATGGTGCTTAAGTTTCCTTCTGGTTATTTCTGTTGAAAGTTATCAGCAGATCTACTGTTCAAAGGCAAATGCAGTTTCATATTTTCGGAGACCATTTCGAGACCACTCTGTATCCCTTTGAACTTATAAGACAAATCATACATAAAGTAGATTAGGAAATAAGAACAAAAGGTTTTGTTAAAATTGTTGTGGTAATATGCGTTTTGCCTTTGTACGGTAGAGATCAAATCTGGGTCCTTGTCTATACATGTTCTATTTATCTTTGTGACATTTTATGTTTCAGATTCTCAAACCATGAGAAATCGAAAAAACATAAAGAAATGGTTGCAATCCTGGCAGAGGAGATGAGAAGAGAGGAGGAAGAGGCAGGGGAGAATGAGGGAACAGATGAAGAGAACGAAGATAAAGAAGAAGAAGAGGATGAAGACACTGAGAAATTAGAGCCGAAGACAGCAGCTGATAAGGAGGTGGAGTCAACAGAAATAAAAGAAAAAGGCAGTGAAGGAGGAACAGAGGAGAATGGAGGTGAGGGTCTTGATCTTCTGTTGTCTGATGATGAAGAAGAAGAGGATCAGAGACAAAGGTAAGCAGATAGTGTGGAGTTTTATCACAACCTTTGTTTCTTCTTTTGTAGAATCTTCTGTGAGCCCGGGTGTAGTCTGTTTCTTCTACTTTTTTCTGTGTGTTGCTATAGTCCTTCTCAATTTCCAGACACTGAATTGGCTAGACAGTGTTTATTATGCGGTAAAATTTCAACATATCAAATGCGCCATTACTGTTCTGAGACAGCTGTTATGTGAAATGGTCAGGGTCTTCACCCATCCCACAGAAGACCGGAGTTTGATTCCCAAATGGGGATGAGCATCTTAGACTTTCTGATTAGATCTGTCCCTCTCAGCCTAGGTTGGCCCTGACAGGCATGATTAAGGTAGCCCATCTCTTTATTAAATGACCTTAAAGTTTGGTTTGGTTACCAATTTTACATCCCCTAAAACACTGTAAGGTCAATTAAGAGATGGGCTACTCTGACCCTGCCTGTCAGGGCCAACCCTGGGCTGAGAGGGAAAAACCCCCCGGATTGCCCATGCGTAGGATCAAACTCATGTCTTACTCATAACAGGCAAAGAGCCTAACCATTACATCACAGCGCTGATGGCCTTAAAGTGTTCCAAGGGATGTAAAACCAACTTTGAATTCCTCCCCCCCCCCCGAAAAATCTCTAATAGTCTTGACGAACAAAGACAATCCTTTCCTCACGCTTTTATACACGGAGGAGAACATATCATGTCTGAAACTCATTGTGGCTTTGCTGACTTACTTCACATGAAGGAGTTTATGTGGACCAAATTTTTACCTTGAGTCTCAGAAAAAAAATGAAAATATTTTCTGGGTAGATAAATATTTTGTCAGCTTACATTGCGATAATATTGAGCAGAGCGAAAACAGTAGCTGAGAAGGTTATTTTTATTTGTAAAAAATGTGACTTTTTACATCTCAAATATGACAATAATTAAAATCAACCAAGTAATGATAATGATAGGTAATGGTAAAATAACAAATAGTACCTTTTATATAATGAATTAGGAGTATATTTGCTCAGAATCTTTACGATGATGTCATAGAATACTTATATATAAAGATGTCTTTAATCATATTTGTATAATAGTAATGAATTACGACTACAGCACTGTTTCAAATCAAACAATAGTGATTAAATGTACATAAGCTGGGGAGGAAAGCTATGTACATTGTGCAATTTATACAAAAATGGAATGTTTGCTGCATTAAGAGTGAAACATACTTGCTCCTAAGAGGAGTATATTATGAGAGTTTACAGTATGGTCCTACAATCTGTTGACATTTACTTCTGTTTTTTTTTCTTTTTCTTTTATTCAAGTTATTTTGCCTTTGACCTTTCTCTGCCTAAAATTGAGTATTGTAACTGAAAAAAAGTGGATTTCAGAGAAGCAAAAAAAAAAAAAAATTGGTTCATTCGTCATATCTGCTTCTGTAATATTCCTTGTTTCACAAAACAGATTTTCCATGCCTGTGATGTGTACATAGATTTGTCTCATCGTACTGAATTCAGTGATATAAAATCTCAAAGCCAAAACTTTTTCAGTTTGAGCACTGTGATTTGGAGGTGGCTGTTTCCTCACTGTTGCTACCATTGCTATAAATTTTCTCTCTTTTTGTTATTTGAGGAGAACACTCACATTCCATTCCATGCAATAATACCACCTCATATGGGAGTCGTTGTTTGAAGTAGAAATTTCCTCTCTACATAAAGTATCACTTTCATTTGTAGTTTGAAATAAGAACCCAGTAACAACAATTTTATGATATTCCTACACTGTTGTTTCATCAAATGCATTTGTACTCACATTATATTGTATCTGTTGTGCACATGCAGTATAGTATAAAAACAGAAAACGTGCAAGGAACTATCATTAGGTAGATTATCCTCAATTGTGCTGCATCAGGTTTTAAGGTTGAAGGACATTTCTTTAAAAAAAATTCTGTCAAAATTGTCAGAATATATAAATATACACTGATTTTTCATTACTATGATTGTGTTGTTATTGACATACCAAAAATATGGACCACACCATGTACAGTGTGATGATTGTCCGGCTGATCATGAAT
>JAUKPP010097336.1:0-15758 GCA_032273245.1 Phyllaplysia taylori
TATTGTTCTTTTCAATTCTTTTTCTGTGGTTGAAAAGTCTTAGTTTTTATTTCACTGAACTGGATTGAATTTGATCATTGCTTGTTGCTTATCTATCACGGGTTGGATTGAAACAATAAATTGTCCATCTTTCGATGCGATTGCACTAGTGGATGACTTCTTCATTGTACTTGAAAGTGGGAAAAAAGGAATAAACCTGCCTTACTGCAAGTTCAACACATCCAAGTCGAAGTGAATATTGCGATAGATATTCTTATTGTTTATCAGAAGTCATTTGCACTTTGTTGTTAGTTTTGATTTTCATCTCTCGGAAAGCGATAACAGTAATTTACATGGGGAACTATCTACCATGCTTGCCATGACTAATCTGGGCGGAGAGGGACACTTTGTCCTGGCAGAGAGGTGGAGATGCATGTGAAATCAAGAAACTGTCTCACATAGGACTTCTGTATTTTGAGTGCAATTCGAAGAGGCTGTTAGAGGCTGGTCAGTGCTCACTTTGACCAGAGATCCTCACGGCATTTTTGTATTGATATAAAGTTTTTTCTCTTCTGGATTTAAAGATGCTGATATATATAAATGCTGACCATCTGTGTTTCTGTCACAGGCAAAGTGAACCCCACTCAGTGCGAAGCAATGACCATGGTGGCTGCTCAGGTCATGGGCAACCAGACGGCCGTTTCAGTCGGAGGGAGCATGGGAAACTTTGAGCTGAACGTCTTCAAACCCATGATTGTCAGCAACGTATTACAGTCCATCCGTCTGATAGCTGATTCCTGTGTGTCCTTCACGCAGCACTGTGTGGTGGGTATTGTCGCTGATGTGGAGAGAATCAACTTCCTCCGAGATCAGTCTTTGATGTTGGTGACAGCACTGAATCCTCACATAGGGTACGACAAGGCGACAAAGATTGCCAAGAAAGCGCACCACGAAGGTATCACTTTGAAGGAATCTGCGCTGAAATTAGGACTTCTGACCTCAGAGCAGTTTGACCTTTGGGTGAAGGCAGATCAGATGGTTGGACCTAAGTAGAAAAATTTCTGCTCCAGTAAATGTGATCAGCTCTATTCTTGTTTCCTTGTAGTTATATGGTGATCACATTTGTTTAAAATGTTGCTCTTTTATGTAATACATACATATAAGACTTCTTTTGATTCACATATAGGTCAGTTGCACAAGTAAAGGTGACTGTCAAATAGGCATGGACGTTCTCAAGAGATATTTTGAAATCGTGAGAGGGAGCAGTGACACAGCAACAAAATGTCCCTCACTTAGTACTCCAAATAACACATACAAGGTAGGCTATGTGACCTAGATGTCTCAAGTTCAAGGTCAAGAATGTTGCCAAATGTTCCTGTTTTGTTCCAAGAGGCTGGGACCATTTAATCTGTAATATTTGCTCATTTTCTGAATACCATACCTTGGACACAAAGTTTGAACAAATTGATCCAAAGGGAGTACATTACATGTCAGCTTTGCAGTGTGATGAAAAATCCTTTTTTCTTTTATTCATTGTCTGCCATCTTCTTGCTTTGTTTTTAAAGGAAATGTTTTTAAAGTTAAGATTTCCTTGCATTTCATGATCTTTTTACTTCAGATGTTTTAACATTTGTGCATGTGTTTACTTGATACATTGTCATGATAACATTTTCAATCTCTGGTTATAAATTTCACTCGGTAACTAGAAAATTCTAGTAATTAGTCAATGATTTAAACATGTTATTATTAAGTTTGAATCAGTTTTAATGATAGGGCGGATTTTACTTTTATTGAAAGCTGCTATGTAGTTTCTTTTTACACAGATTTTCAATATGCATCCATCCATATTAAATTGTTCATTTGATCATTCTCCATTAAATTGAGAATGCATACTTTTCAGAAGGAAAAGATTTCGGAACTTACATTCTGATGTGTCTTTCCTTGAAGTTTATTTTGAAAGCAAACATGAGTAGAATCTCCTCCTGCAACTTTTTTCCTTGTGTTCAGGATTTGCTGTATTTCCTTGCCTTTGACATGAAATTTTCATGTATCCTGCATTTATAATGGATTTATTGTCTTGACTTTTTCCAAAGGCTAAATATTGATGAAACGAAGTGCAAATCAGATATCAAGTGTGAAGTTTTACATTTAGAAGTATTGCATTGTTGCCCTTAAATTGATTTGATACAATTGGCTGGGGTGTTACATAGAAATTACTTGAAACAACAGGTGTAGTATTTAAAAAAAAAAAATCAATCCAGAATGGTATTTGCCACTACCTTCACTTTTTCGATAGATTCTTGGCTGTTTGTTGTGTGATAATATTGGTACAAATGTGTTGTTGGGTGGAAGGGAAAGGTGGAAGAGGGAGAGGGGAGGGGGAGGGTTGGGGATACTTTTATATTTCTTTTTGGGAAACTACTTGTATTGATGATAGTAGGTGAGTATACACAATGCAAATTAAGAATTGGTTTTATTTACTTGCACTTTTTTCTTTTTAGCAGCAGTGAAATTGCATGGTTTATTACTCTCTGTCTTGTTTCCATCTCTTTTCTTTTAAACTTCATGTGCAGCTAAAACATTTTGAGATCAATGTATGTAATTTGTTGTGTCATACTGTTGCATTGGACAGCATTGAAAATTGGTTCAGGATAGGCCTGCTAAATATGCTGCATTTACTTTGTCGGGGACTTTCTTAAAAGATGACTGTCCATTGATTTGCATTTATGCTCTGTTTTTAGGCAGAAAGTAGTCCACATGCATATGCATAGAGTGAGTTACACTATGTTTTCTGTTGTTGGTTTTCATGAAAGGATGAAAGTTCTTGTGAGTTTTATCGCTTCAAAAGGAAAGTGTTAAGAGAAATGCAGAACAGTTGTGACGATTGTAGTTGAACTGTGAGAGAAAAGAAGTACTGTGGCAATCGTATGCAGGGAAATGCAGATTCATTAAGGAGTCAGTAATAATATCTCTTATGCTATTGAGTTGTTGCGGTGTGCCTTTTCCGAATTGTATTCACTCTCATGCATAATATCCCCTTAAATTTTCTAGTAAAACCGGATGAGCATATATCTTTTATTCAGATGTTAACTGTTGATTTGTAAATTACCATTTGATTCAATTTGAATATCCCCGCATGACTGAGATTTGTTTTATGGTTCAAGGACATGCATGATATGATACACCTGTTGACTTTGCCGATTTTGTGCCATTCCTTTAGTGTTTCCTCCTCCTGAAGACATTCCCAACATTTGTCAACTTTATGGCATACTCAAACCCTGGTTGACGGTATCACACATTCACACTCAAAACAGAATCACACACCAATATTTGAAGGAAAGACTCAAGTGCTAAGAAGTTTGCAAGTGGATTTAAAAGTTAATTTTTTTTTTACCATCTTACTTAGCATTTATTTCGAAAGAAACTGTCACTAATTTTTGTGCTTTACCTCCAAAAGTCAGCACACTGAAGGATGTTTTTCATGGTGAGTCAGTCTTAAGTAACAAAATTAGACACATATAATATCACTAGAAAAAAACAACAGTTTGCAACAAGCACTTTTCCCTTTCAGAAAGATGCAGGAAAATATATATGTACAGTGGAACTCAGATATAATGAACATGGGTGTAATGACATCTCAGTCCTAAGCAGCGAAAATGAAAATCACTGCTCTCTTTAATCTGTCTTTGTTAAAATACTTTAGATATAGGGAAATCTCGGATATAATGAGGACACTGGTTTGGTCCGTTGTGTCCTTGGGAAAGGCACTTCACACAAATTTTCCTCACTTCACCCAGGTGGGAATGGGTACCCGGCTATAAACAGTGAACAATATCCGTATGTTAGTGCTCTAGCGTCTGTAAAATGTCAGCGTGCACTGTATGCTTACCAGGAAGTTGAGAAGGTTTCTAAGTGACATGGTCTGATGAGGTAATAATGATTGTTAAGTGTATAGAGCTTGCTTTCAAGTAGGGAAATGCACTATATAACTGCTATCTATTATATCCTGAGTTTCACTGTACAACCTGAACAAACTCCACCAGGACAGTTTCCCTTAACAACTCACACTAAGAATATAGAAATCCTTGTTATGTCAGTTATATTGATGCCTTTTCTGTGCCAAACTCACACACTCACACAGGCTGTATTATTTGTTGTGTTGACGCCCAGCAGCCCTTTCTTTACTTCAGTTTATCCAGACTGATCCTGTCAAAAGATTTTTATTTCGTTTGGCATTCTCTATTGTTGAAGTCCAGATATTTTTATGAAATATATCATACATGCAATATTATTTTATTAATATATGATTTTTGTGCCACAAATATATAAGCTGCTGAATTGTGTCAAGGTTTGTAAATGTTTACCCAAAAGAATCTTTGGTCTTTCAGTTGTTGATAGCAATGCACAATGAGTTGATGTACCTGAATCATAGGGATGCATTTAACTGGATCATAGGGATGCATTTAAACAATTTCGCCGTTATAAGAAAGGGAAACTTGTGATGCATTATTGTACTCTTTAATTCCAGCATTGTATGAAATGTTTCTCAGTCAGTCATTCATTTCTGTAACATGCACAGGGTTCCCTGGAAGTCATTCAAGTGTTATGCTGAAAACAACCTATGAAGCAGTTTGAACATTTGTCATAACTGTTTGGTTTTGGCTTTTGGTATTGGTTTAGCGCCCCATGCAACACCTTAAGGTCATTTACGAGGCGGGACCTCCGAGTTTTATGTCTATCTCTGATAGGACGGGGGTTGGAGCCATGAAAACTCGGAAAAAACCCTGGTGAACCTCCCCGGATTCGAACCCGGGACCTCCTCATCTGTTGGTGGGCGCACTAATGCTTGACCATTGACGCCCCCTATCATAACAGTACTAAATAACATGGATTGTCTCTGTTACAACATTCCTCGTGTATTACATACATGTACATGTATATTTTTGGAAGTTTTTACCAGTATCACCATGAGATTCGTGAATTAGAAAGTTACATTTTTGGAACCCTGTATGTAAACCTGAATGAACATCATGTTTTCAAGTTTGGTTGAATGTAACTGTTGTAATTTAGGAGTCTGGTTTTATTTCACTACACTTCATTACACCCAGCAGGTTATGCTTTGAAGTTAAAAGACAGAATGTATACTGGTATTAATAATTATTTCACTACACTTCATTACGCCAAACAGCTAATGCTTTGAAGTTAAAAGACAGAATGTAGACTGGTATTAATAATTTATGTTCATTTGGAAAATCTGATTCAATTGAAATGATTTTTATAAAATCTCTCATGTGTTCTCCAACTTGAGCTTTTGAGTCAGGGAAGACAATGATGCTTTTATGCTTACCTAACCAGATCTGTGTACGGAATGATGTATCAATTTATTGTAGAAAAGTTGACTGGAACAAGCTAACTATAACAAACATACCAACTGTTTAGTTCAGGATAAACCAGTGCTTTGTGTAGCTTTTGCTTTTGTATTCAGAGAATCTGTTTTATTTCATTGGTAGTGTAGCAGTTATATATTCTGGACACTTATTGGTTTAATACTCACTTGAGAATTCATGGCAAATTTTTGTAGACAGACAATTGTTTAATTTTGCATTATGAGAAAATTTGGCATTTGTTTTGCATTAAGTGGACATTATTAGTTTTTTTTTGTTGAATCCCTTGTTAGATTATTTTCACTGTCGTTAGAATTGAAACAGATCAAATGGGCTTTGCGGACAAGTGCTGTTTGTTGTGATTAAGTGTACCTTTTTGTGGATTTTGGGTGTGTATTCTGCTATGAGAAAAATACAGAACAAAGACGACAAGTGTTGGTTATTATTGCTACCTGTATTATTATTATTACCCATTACGAAATTACCATAAGATTGAGTTTCAGACGTGGAGGGAGGGGAATTACAAATCAAGGGTTGAGAAGTAGGCTATATTATAAATTATTGTAGCTACAGCCATTCAGTGGTGTGATTCCACACCTTATTTTACAATGAGCTCTAACCCTTTAGAAGCCATTTGTCAGAGCAGCATTTTTGAGGTTGCAATGATATGCCTCTCATTTTTTTCAACTTTCGAAATGTAACTCTTTCCACATGTCTGAACTTTCTGTCTCCACCTCACTTAAGTTAACTTTGTTTTGAAGGGTTTTTTCCTCTTTTGTTTTTTGTTTAGACCTCTGGTGATCGTTTAATTTAGTCTCATTTCAGAGCATGAGGTCAATAATGACTTGTCTTATTTTCAAGTGTCATAGGGTCAACATAGGGTAATTTAATTTAATTTCTGCCAGTGGTGGAATAGTATCTTCATCTCACAAAAATTTGAAGTGCAATGTCTGTTTAGCAAGGCAGACCTGGCCCATCAGAGACTGACAAAAGTTTCAGAGGCTCCGCCTCTTAAATGACCTTTCTAGTGTTCTAGGGGGCGTTAAACCAAAACCAACCAAACAAACAGCACGAAAGTGAGCTCTCCAGTAGCCTGAAGTTTGAGCTTGATAAGGAGGGGACGTAACTCAGGGAATGTGTAATTACTCCCGCCGTCTGCACTTCTGCTTAATTTTGAAAATCTCCAGTTATTTCCCCTGCAATACTCGTTGTCGACAAGCGCGGTGCTTTTTTCGATCACATTTTTTTTTTCTTCTCTTTTTTATCAATTATTTTTTGCTAGCAAAATCAACATAAATAACTATCCCGTTTCTTGTCTCAATCCTCCTTTTCCCAATCATTCACAAGCGGTTTTGAAAAGAATTTAACAGAAAGTTCTGATCACATTTATTCGTTTACGTTTCGTGCCGAGATGGGCAGTATATTTGCAATTAAATGATATCTGCTACAACTGGTTGGACCGGCGTCTTTGATGTAGTAAGTAGGCTCTTCGACTTTCATGAGGAAGACCCAAGTTCGATTCCCATTTGGGGACGAGCATCTTTGTCTTTCTAATGGGATTTGTTCCTCTCAGCCCCAGGTTGGCCCTAACAGATGAGAGTCAAAGTAGCCCTTCTCTTAATTTTAAATGACCTTAGGGTGTTGCAAGGGACGTGAAACTAAAAGCAAAGCCAAATCATGGGTTTGCATGGTACATTACTAGGAGTGCGGTAAACGATTATCTTTTGTAAATTCATGTAATGGCCGTTAGTCATGGTCCCTACCGGAGCACATAAATTTGCTGCGGGGCGTCTATGGCGGAGTGGTAAAGCGTCCGCACCGAAACGTGGAGATCCTTGGTTCGAATCCTTTGAGATTCGCTAGACACTTCTATAATAATATAGGCTACTTACTTACTTTACTTTTTTTTCCGGGGGTCGTCGTTGGCCGAGCGGTAGTGCGCCTGCCTACAGATGAGAGGGTCCCGGGTTCGATCAGGGTAGATTACCCGGGATTTTTTCCGCAGATTTTATGGCTCCGACTCCCGTCCTATCGGAGTTGGGCGTAAAATTCTGAGATCCCGCCTCGTAAACGACTTTACAGTGTTGTATGGGGCTATAAACCAAAAACCAAACTCTGAAACTTTTCCCTTCCGCTTGTACCAGTGGGCATCGCGGGGAGATACAATCTCGGAGGTCCTGTGTGCACGTTGCGCACGTTAAAGATACCTTGGTGGTTGGAAATCGAAAAGAGTAGTCCCCTGACAATGAGTATAAGGGGAAGATTCAAAATGAATTCCTACTCAAGTACATTTTGTACATGTACTTCAGAACGTTTTTCGGCGTCGAATTGACCTTACAGAGTCGGTGGAGCCGTAAAACCAAACCACACAAACAAACAGGGCTAGCCAGCCCAGACTTAGACGGATCAATCCCAACAGGAAGAAGACGCAGATGCCCGTCCGCATGTGGGGATCGAACTCGGGTCTTCCACGTAACGGGTGAAGAGCCTAACCCTTACCACAGACCAGTAGACACCCGTGAATCAGTGTCCTCGGGTATGATCATAATACACCAGCCACATAAAGAACTGAATTTGGAATGCACTTTTGACCTCGAGCCCCCCCTCCCCCCCCCCCCGCCCCGAAAAAAAATCAACCTGGAAAAAAAACCCCAACACTAACTGGACCAATATTTCTTTTTTAATGCTTTGTTGGCAACTCATTTCTAACGACGAAATAGGCGGCTATTGAAACCTTGAAGCGGTCACACAACATGCGTCAGGATCACCCTTCTTGCCTCAACGACCACAAAGAAATAGACAATAGACGCACTGTACCGCCCCACGGGGGCTACCACTACCACCACCGCCGCATACACAAGTTAGATCTCGCGAAGATCCAACTCAGACATGCGCATTCCTATGATCGTAACGCAAACAATTTTTCATAATGGCCGTCAGAAAGGGGGGTAGCAGGCTGACCACGTAAATAA
This sequence comes from Phyllaplysia taylori, assembly GCA_032273245.1. Taxonomy (NCBI): domain Eukaryota; kingdom Metazoa; phylum Mollusca; class Gastropoda; order Aplysiida; family Aplysiidae; genus Phyllaplysia; species Phyllaplysia taylori. The sequence continues at coordinate 8,336 of JAUKPP010097336.1, forward strand.
TAATATATTCACCGCGCGCTGTGAATGCGTTCCCTAACAAAAGCTTGGCTTTTTAGAAGTCCCGATTCGAAGGTCGCCTCCCACGACGCAAGATAATTGAGTCTAATCTCACATGGCTCTCCTTTACATACGAACGTTGACTGTATCCTCTTTTTTTTATCCCCCCCCCCCCAACCTCTTGTCCTCCCCACGCCATCCCGCCGGACAAAGAGCCCCACAAACGCACTTTGCCGTGTCCTTCAAATGTCCTGCCCATAAAGCACCAATTTTTTTTTATGCTCCTTTTTTTTATAAAGTAATGGCCTAATAATAAATGATAATAAAAGAAAAGGGCGATGGTATGGAAAAAGGACATAAAAAATGTTCTCAGGACGTGTGCATTAAAGAAAACCAACGACAAATAACGTACAAGCACATAACTTTTGATAGGGTCCAGTAGGCCTACTTGATAGTTATACATGTACTAAATAGGCCTACAAATGCATAGGTACAGTTCTGTTTGTCGTGAGGTGTCTTTAATTTATTACTACCGGTAGCCTCTGGTCTATGTTACGACCCAACTGCATAGAAATCTTGCCAGATTTCTAAACTGTACTGAAAATGCAGTGTGAGGGCAATGGACGAAGCAAAAACAACAACAACAAACGACAATAACAGCCCTCCCCCTTCTTCACCTTGCCCGTAGAAAACTCCCAACATTGAAAGAAGAGACTGAAGATTCATTAGTTCGTATTTCAATATCCACAGATTTTCACGGCAGTTGTGGTGTAATGGTTAGGCGCTTGTCTATCACGCAGAGGACTTGAGTTCGAGGCCCGCGTGGGGCAGTGACAGGCAGTGTCGAAATAGCCCGTCTCATAAATGACCTTATAATGTTGCAAAGGGACGTTAAGCCAAAACCAAACCAAACCAAACCATCATGGTAGCGGCCAAAAAGACAGGGCGATACCTTTGAGAACTTGTAACAGCCCATCTGCTTCCATCATCATGGCACCTAATTGCAATTCGTCCAGAAATAAGATAAAGGATACAATTATCGCGTCTAGCTGTTACATATTATAATGGCCAGAAAAACCACCCTGGTGGAGTGATAACACATCGGAACACAAAAGTTTAAAGAAGAGGCAACCACAGTCCACCCACCCCACACTGAATTCCCATTGAAGAAACTTCTATACTGACCAAATTTAGTAAAGAAAAACGAAAACTGTTTCGAAAACCCCATTACCCGAAAAGGCCAAAGGCTGGGAAAAGAAATTAAGCCCCCCTGTTATCCCAAAAATTGTTGGCTGCGAGGTTTCATCAACCCTCTAGCACTAGCACACCGTCTCTGTTGTAATGTACAGGCATTACATAAGACAAGTTAAGATAAGATATACTTTATTGATCTACACGGGAAATATTAGGAGCTAAAGGAGATGCTTGACTCTAAATATAAAAAAAAGCACCCCCCCCCCCCCCACACACACACAACAAATCAACAAAACTCGCTGTTAAGTTGTATCGTCAATGAAATTTCTTGCAACACTCCTTTCTTTCTTAGTTTGGGTTGTTTTCTGGATCATCGGAATTTTTCTTTCCTCCATGGCAATCGACCCTGTAAGGTCATTTCGGCGCCGAGAACCATTCCAAAGTAGGAATTAATTTTGAATTTTACCGGGGCGGTGGCCTTATGGGCCTACTCTTTTCATTTTATTATTTTAGAAATGTGTTTTTTCTTTTAGGCCTACTCTATTCGATTTTCAACCACCAAGGGATCTTTATCGTGCGCACTGTGCGCACGGGTTCCATGAGATTTTTCGACCTTATCCGAGAAGACTAGGTCTAAGCGTTTGATCTTACCTACCCTAAGATCAGGGGTGTGGTTGAAAGTGAGGGAGTAGAGAAGGAAAAAGAGAAGAGAAGCAGGGAGTAAGAGGAGACAAGGAAGAGAGTGAGAGGAAGAGTCGGAAAGTTAACTGAAGGGTAGACTAGGCAAAGAAGAGAAAGAAGAAAAAGAAGAAGAAAAAGAAGAAAAAGAAGAAGAAGAAAAAGAAGAAGAAAGAAGAAGAAGAAGAATAAGAATAAGAATAAGAATAAGATTGGTTTGGTTTGGTTTGGTTACCAGTTTTACATCCCCTGCAACACTGTAAGGTCATTTAAGAGACGGGCTACTTCGATCCTGCCTGTCAGGGCCAACCCGGACTGAGAAGGGAAAAATTCCAGCAGAAAAACCACCAGATCGTCCGCGACCGGGGATCGATCTAGGGTGTTCCTGCATGATAGGCGAAGAGCCTAACCATTGCACCACAGCGCCGGTGAAGAAGAAGAAGAAGAAGAAGAAGAAGAAGAGGAAGAAGAAGAAGACAACTGAGGATGACATGCCGTCACTGCACGGGTTCGAACCCGGGACCATTGGCATGAGAGGCAGACACCATAATCTCTAGTTCTAGACCACGAGAGTCCCCCCCCACCCCGCCCCCGCTTCCTTATGATCTCTCAATCCTAGATGTATTCTCAAGAGAATAATAGCTTGAATAATGTTCATTTCTTGTTATCTCGGATATTCTTGGCGTTTGGTAATTTTTATTTGAAAAGACCCGGACCATTTGGACTCGAAGCTTAATTTTGACTGTTTTATCATTCTCATTCAAAATGGCTATGATATCTTGCTTCTCGAACAGGACTTTATGTCTCCAACTGTTTCCATATCGCTGCTGCAATTCCCTATACGTGTAAGTTTGATTTTCTTAACTTTACAGTAGTGACAAATTACAGATTCCTAAATCCACTAAGCACCAGAAACATGCAGTTAAGCCATGTTAAAGTTTGAAGATCTCTCGGGACGGCGGCTTATATTTCATTTAGGGAATGGTTTGGTTGATTTTACTCTTGCAGCACTATAAGGTCATTTACGCCCATCTCTGATAAGACGAGGGTCGAACCCGGGATATCCACGTTTGTTGGCGGGCACTTTACCACTCAGCCACAGATGCTCCCACCATTTAGGAACCTGTAATGGATAGTTGTCAAATACATGCATGGGGTGGAAATGGCGAAAAAAGTAGCTAACATTTTTCGCAACCTCATAAAGCATTGTAAAATTAATGTGCTTTTCTTCTCCCCACTCAATCAAAGACTTCCTTTTCTCCAATTCCCATATTACCCACACATCCTCCCTCCTCAGGTCTACAACCCCACCGACCCCTCTCTCTACACAATCCCGCCACCTTTAGAGAAGGGAACTCCTTTTTCTCCCCTTTCAAATTATAACAGAATGTTCCAGACTTCTGTCTTCACCGTAGCGCACCAGACGAGAGTTTAGAAGGTTATGGTCTTCACACATCAGTCACTGGCCGCCTGCTTGTCTCTGATAAGGCAAGTCTTTTTCTCCCTTCTTTTTTCTTTTATGTTTCGTTTCGTTTTTTTTGTTGTATTTTTTTGCTCTGAAGAGGCTGCTTTGTTAGATGCCACGGGACAAAGATGGGGCATGTTTACTTTTTTTCCCTTTTTGTTTATAAAAAATGTGTTGTCAACCATTTCCTATGATAAAAAACCCACTCTATGTCGTCTTCTTTCTGTGGTCGACTCATGTTCCCCCTTTTCCTTCCCATCTACAAGTAGCCTCCATGTATTTCTTCCAGTGGTCAAGATGTTATATGATCCCCCCACCCTAAAAAAGAACAAGATAGAAAAAAATCCCCTCCCAAAATTGCTTGTCCAATCTCTCTCTCTTTCTCTTTCTTTCTTTCTCCTTCTCTTCCCTCTTCCCTTTCCAGCCACCCCCCAAAACAAACAAACAAACAATCAAACAAACAAACAAACAAACACCCCCCCCCCAAGAAAAACAACAACAACAACAACAACAACAACAACAACAACAACAAACCCAACAACAAGAAAACTTAAAAAAATTATCACAAAATTTCTTGTCCAATCTCTCTCTCTCTTTCTCCTTCTCACTCTCTCTCCATCTCTCTCTCTCTGTCCCACCCCCCCCCCCCTTCCCCGACAAATCTAAACACCCCCTTCCCCGTTCCTCAGATCAGCACGTCTGCTGCCAGTGGCCCCCTTGTGACCTGGCCGGCCGCTGCTGGCTAGCCCGCACCCCTGGTGGACACTGATTACCCGCCAACACACACGCTGACCCTTTGACCCTCTCAGGTAATGGTGGCTGTGGAGACTGAAGGCATGAGTAATGCTCAAGTCATTCAAAGAAATTGGAAACTGGAAAAACATAAAAGATTGAATGGCTGGACATGAAGAGAATTACCCAGGGCAGGAAGAATGGGTTCCAAGCCAAAAGTACCGTGCTATGCTATTTCCTCGCATGGAAGTGAGTGCCCTGAAGGCGGGAGAGACTGAATGTGCAAGTTTGAGAGTCATTATTTGTCGAAGTTAAAGTCCAGTTCCCTTATTTATTTTTTGGTCCCGTAAAGGTTTCTAAAAAATCTTTTCTTTGCCAGTCAATTGTAAAAGAGCGAGGGTCAGATCCAAAAGCAAAAAAAAGCAAAAAAAAGAAAGAAAATGAAACGAATGCAAAGCAAACAAAAATCTAGCAAAAGCATGTGCGTGCGTGCGTGTGTGTGTCTCTCTCTCTCTCCCTCTCTCTCTGTGTGTGTGTGTGTATGTGTATGTGTGTGTGTGTGTGTGTGTGTGTGTGTGTGTGTGTGTGTGTGTGTGAAAGAGGTGGTGGTGGGGAGGGGGTATTGCAATTACGTTTGATGCACACATCGTCGAAAAACAAAATTAATTCCACAGTCATAAAATAATCTGTTTCACTGCACGACTGAAACGTGAAAGAGAATAATTACATGTATTGACTTACTGGCTTAAAGAATATAAAAAATCCTACAATATGAACATGAAAAATATCAAAATCATTTTATACTACTCTACACCAATACTCCACATAACATAAAGCAAAGAAAAGCCTCGAACAGAACAGAATGTGTAAATATTATCATTCATATTGACACATCAAAGACACAGGCTATAATAATTCGCTAATTATTTTGCGAAGAGGCGAATACCCCCTTACAATCCTTGTGCTATTCGCCCTAATGCAAAACAACCAACGAATTGTAATGCAATAGCGAAAAGGAATAAATTGGCTGATTCATACCCCAACACGTTGGACAACCCAAGACCAGCTCGTGACTTTGCAGTCCAAAGTGGATAGTTTTTTGTGAATTGCGTTCAGTAGCCTCCCTATTGACCCACGGCACTTCACCCTTCCTTAGAAAGAACCCAGAGACCAAGAGAGTGAAGCGACTATGGAGATCTATCACGTAAATATTACTTGTATTTAGATTAAGCTCAACTGGATAATATAGGTGGCTCTGCTATGCTTACCATTTATATTCGATATACAGGGCAACTATTTTTTTTTACATCAAGTTTATGTATGTAGAATGCTAGCAGCAGCTCCAACTATCATTTTAGTCTCCCTATCACCCACCCTTCCCTAGCCGTACCCCAGCTCGCCTGTTCCCCAGCTAACTTTTCTTTTCCTAAAGGAGATATGTTTCGTGTGAAGGATTTCGAAAGAGCAGCTCCTCTTATATAGTCATAGGAATTAGTCTCCCCACCCCCACCACCTTTGACCCCCGCCACCTTTGACCCCCGCCACCTTTGACCCCCGCCCCACCTCTTGCCCCTCCTTTTCCTCTCCTTTTCAATAGTCTAAACTAGTGTGCCATAAGAAAGGGTTGCGGGATTTAAAATGTAATTTAGAAGCTGAACTAGCAGCACGTTATTTCTCCCGAGCTCTCTTTGTGGCCAGGCTTCTATCAACAAATCGAGTGTCCTGTCAACTCTGGCCAAGGTCACATCATCATGGTCCAATCGATGGCGACCCCGGCCGGTCATCCTGGAACCGGAGAGCAAGTCTACAGCTTCAAGGCTTGCGCGCATGCGTGAGATGACCAGCCACAGCACAAGATTATGGATTACGTCCCTTGCTCGGTTATCGTGGGAAATCCCTTGAAGTTCTTTGCTTTTCGTAATTGACATTTTGATCAATGGCTGTCGTCCCGAGGGTACTAGCGTCTTGACAGGAGCCTTGAGCAGCTCTGACTTCGCATGCCTTTGTCAGGCGGAATATGCCTGTTTATGTTAGCATGAATATCTTCAACTAGCAAGAGTATTTTGTTTTTTGTTTTTGTTTAAAGCCCCTTTAGGTAATTTTAGAGGCAGCCCACTTAGACCTACCATCAGGGTCAAACGAGAATGGACGGGCCACATCACACCAGCAGAGAGATGAGGATTACGTCCAAGGTGGAGATCGAACTCCCGTTCTCCTCGTGATAGGCAAAGAGTTTAAGCAATACACCACGTGCATCGGTTAACAATAATCAACAGTGCTATAAAGCAATTTAACAGTGGAAGTATATTGGACGAGAAAAACGCCTTCGATTGATACCCATCGATGCATGTAAGCCTACATGGCACATGACGATTGTGTATTGCGCTTGCTTTTAGAACGATAGGCCTACCTATTTTGTAAGCAAAATTGACAGTCGGCTAAAACAGCCAAAGATGCTGGCGCCTCTATAAACAACTAACTTTAAACGAACCAACCCCTACAGTAGCTTCCTATCTCTGCTGAACAATTATGGAATAAAAAAGGTACGGGTTTGGTACAAAGAAAATACTTGTACAGGAGGAAAGGATGTAAGCGGCCTACCCAGGTAAGACGGGTTTGGATGTGTAGTTCGATGGCTGGCTCTGAAATTAAGATGAATCTCCAATCTTCCCTTGAAGTCAGACAAAATGCTCCACACACACACAAACAAACAAACACGCAAGCAGACACGTGTATGTCGTATCACAACACAAAGACAGCTAAAACAACAGCTAGAACAGCAACATCAACAATAAGAACAACAACAACGACAAATGAATAACAACACTGAAGGAATACCAAGCAAGGAAAAATGATGTAAAAAGCATTGCAGTTTGAACGCTGGACAAACTGAGTTTTTGTACGGATCATATTTCTATATTGTTTGCTTCATCGTTCTAATGAATAAGCGGGCTAGAGTAATATATGATTATTTCATGACTGACTGAAGGAAACTAATTGAGACGAATAGGCTTAGGGTACGGCTACACTGACACCAGAGGACCCGACGGTCAAACCTCACTCAACGTTTTCTGACCCGGCGAACCAGCTACATTGGCACCGGAAACTAACGGTCAGACATTGCCGTTCTTTGCAGAAAGTGGAAGGTTGCAGCATAACGAGAGCTTGTTGCTACCGTTGTGGTAAAAAAGAAGGCAAGATTCCAGTTCATCATTTAATGATTTGATGGACAGTCCAGTCACTGGTGCGAAGGATGCATGTACAGTGTCTAACCATAAACAATAATAATAATAATAATAATAATAATAATGAAGATCACTTATATAGCGCTTCTTCCAAGAACATGGCTCGAAGCGC
>JAUKPP010097447.1:0-15756 GCA_032273245.1 Phyllaplysia taylori
TGGCGAAAAGGTTTGCTGAAATGTTGTGTGAGTGCGGTAAAGCTGATTAGCTGCTTCTCGGACGCAAGTCCTTTTTATTGGTCGTGAGTGCGTTTCAGAGATCTCGTTGAAACCACACTGTTGTTTTATTAGCAACAACTGAGTGCTCAGTGTTAACGTGCGGTATCTACACAAACACAGTGAGGTAAATTCGTAACAAATTTATTTTTAGTTAGTGAGTTGAAGTCACGCATTCGCTTCGAAAACAATGAAAAGATAGCTGAAGACGGCACTAAGCTCGTGAACTGTCTCACTGTCTCGCAAATCGGTCAGCGACCCCAGGTCACGTGACGTTTCGAAAGCGAGGCTTGAAATTTTCTGCTAGCTCTGCTCACTCTCGCCATTCTCAAAGCTCGGCCTCTTCTCGCTGGCTGTCGACGAAGGCGGACGTCTGGCGAGTCAGTGCAGCCGGTCGGTGAGAATACCGCGTGGTGAATGGTGAGTGTTGGCCTAGATTTACTTCTAGATTCCAGATTTACTAAATCTAGATTCCAGATCTAGACCTTCTAGATCTAGATAATCTTAGCTTACAAAAATATAGATCTAGAGTCGAGTAGAGTCAAATCTAGTAGATCTACATGTCGGCTGGCATTAACTTTTTGTTTAGAATCTTATCGATCATTTTTTAATCGTGTGGAAATGAAGAAATTGAAATTGATTTTATGATAGGCCTACTCACTTTACTTTACTCCCTTAGTTTAGCCTTAAAGACGACCACCATCCAAAACAGTCATTTAAGAGACCGGCTACTTTGATCCTGGCTCTCTGGCCAACCCAGGCTAAAAGAAGGGGGGGACAAATCCTGAAAAAACTTCGGATCATTGGCACTCGCGATCGAACTCTGATTTTCCGCGTGACAGACAAATGTGAAATAGCCAAGGCCCAACCATTACACCACCATGACACGGCCCTGAGTTCGGACTTAGTTAAGGCAGGCGATTCTCAGTCACGGGTTAGGGTTAATACAAGCATAATACAAGCAAAAAAGCCGTGCTTGCTCCATCTTTTTTACCTTCTGAAAGTTTATCTTATTTTCTATTTAAAAAAGTTGCCATGAAACGTCAACACGGGCGTTACTCGAAATTAACTTTGCTGTACTGTAAGGTCTAAAGAAAAAAAAAAGTTCTATAAATTGCGATATCAGTTTGTGTAGCAAGGGAGGTCACTGTGGTAGAAATTAGGAATCATTTCCGCTTCACTTCCGCGTTTGGATTATTAGTCTGCGACTAACGTCGCCTGTTCTTTACTTTTCTCTAGGCTTTAGGCCTACTCTGTCACCTGTGGACTTTTAATTTTAATGAATAGTCTAGGCCTAGATCTAGATCTAGATCTAGATATATCTAGTAGTCTAGATTCTATCAAGATCTAGCGGGGTAATCGTTACCCTATCGGCATCAGTATATATATTACCATCCCATCTAGAACCACGAATGTTCAAGCCTCAGGGTGGTAGTGGCAGTGGTAGGACAACAGCATGGTCAGCTACTATCCATTATTATTACCAGGCTACATTATGTAGGTTGTCAAGACTATTGTAACAAGAGTTGGCCCAGCATTCAGCTTGTTTCATGCATTGACAACGTCCTTTGCCCATCCTCAGCTTAAAATTATCTTGTAATAACAAGTGTACGCCATTATTTATGTGCCGCCTGCTATACTTTGCCAGAAGTGAGACAAATGTTTTTCTTATAAATTGTGACGTAATTCACATTCGAATGGCGTCTTTGGTTTTACTTCCGCACTTGTGAGTTGGTGCGATTTTAAGGCGTGAAAAACAAAATTATAATTTTTTTAGTAATGCGCTCCACACATAGAAAAATATCTAATAAAATTAACAAATTATGATAAAACTAACTTGTAAAAGCATTTTGAGCTATGCAAAGACTTTTATTACGTTTCATAGCCACCTTAAGCTATTTTCTTCTTTTTCTTAAAGTAGTCAGTTTTGTACTTTTGCTTTAATTTTTGCTTGCTCTTCACTAGGGAGCGCCCTTCGCCCCTGTAATCTCAGCCCAGATAAAATAGTCAAACCTGCCAAAATGGAAACCTGTATAAAATGGAAACCTCTCTTAACGGAATCTTCCCTCTCCCCCCTTGATAAATTCCTCAAAAAATCACCTGCCAAAAACGGGAACCATTTTCCTTTCCCTCAAAGAGCTCTGACCTGTCCAAGACGGAAAGAGCGTTGTCAGTTAATCCCCTATCCGAATTAAAACTCCCCCAAAGTTTGTTTCTACTAGATCTAGATCTAGATTCTAGCTTATATCTTTAACCCAACCGCTAGGCAAGGAAGGATGTGGGATGGGGAGGGTGGAGAGCCATGAGCATTACACGTGGTTACTATGGTAGGAGGTGTGAGATCTGACTGCAGCCTGTCTTCGAGGTTCCAAGTGGCGCGCCGACTGGGACATTTCCCCGCCTGGCCAGAGGTTGATTGCGATTATTACATTGATAGACGCTGTTGTAGGGCAAATAGCATTGGTTAAAAGTCGTATTACATCGATGAGTGGGACTAGAGGTGGTAACGAAGAAGTGTTACGATCTATCCTGTTCTTTTATTGGCCAAACAATAAGTTTGACCAGCCACAAGCAGCAATGACGATCAGTGGGAATGATTGCCACATGTCATATGTGTATAGCTAAGGCAGCCATCTCCACCCCATATGAAAGTATGGTCCAGGGAAACTTTTCCCTCGACTAGTCATGAGATCATAGTGGCGGGCAGTGGCAGAATTTCACACCTCTGGCCAGCCGGGGAAATGTCCTGGTTGGCGCGCCACTTGGAACCTTGAAGACAGGCCGCGGCCAGATTTCACACCTCCTACCGTAGTTACCATGTGCAATGCTCATGGCTCCCCAACCCCACCAGACCACACCCTTGCTAGTAAAAAGGAAAATGGTTTCGCTCTCAGCGTTGGACAGGTTTCCATTTTATGCAGGTGATCGTACAGGAATTTATCAAGGGGGGGGAGGGAAAATTCAGTTAGGAGAGGTTTCTGTTTTGGCAGGTTTGACTGTATCGATATTACCGAATAATTGTTTGATTCTGGGCCTGGGGTAGCAAATGAAAAAGCGCCATAAAGTAGAGCTGGATATTAGATCTAGATCTAATCCAGAATCAAGAATCTAGATCCAAAATGCCTTCACCTCATTGCAGTCGTAGTGCCTTATCTGGAATGATGACTCTGATCTACCTAAAAATTGGGCAGTCCGTAACCATGGGGCATTCATTGAATAATACGGTGGTAGTTACTTCGTTTATTTTATTATAAGAGGGCAACCTGAAGTTCGCTGAGTTCGGTTTGTTTCACATCACTTGCAACACTTTTTTACATATTTGGTTAAACTTGGTGTTTTGCCTAGATTTACGTCCCCTTGCAACATTCTCCAAAGAATGATTATTTATGAAATGGGCCTGCCTCTTTACTGTCAGGGCCTACTTGGGCTGTGAAAGACAGATCCTTGCAGAGAGAGGCATGCTTGTCCCCACATGAGAATGAAACCCCCAGGTCTTGCGTGATATGCGAAGAGCCTACCATTACATTCGACGCGGGTTTTAAATTGCGAGCAACAGGTGGAGGGTCAGAATCAGATTTTAAAGAATGGCCATCTTCCATCACTTTGATTCTTCTAGATCTAGATCTAGATCTAGATCTAGTTATGGTGAGTCCTCCAGTTCTTTGATAGATTAGATACCTATAATGTTCGCTCATGCACTTTCAATCATGAATCACATTATCATTAAGCCCTTCTCGCACAAAACCAGGCTTAACTTCGTACTTTATGAGCTCTGTTTAATAGTTAGATCTAGATATCTAGTCTAGTCTAGACTTAGATAATATATATAGAGAGACAGAGATCAACCTCAACATAGGCTACCACAAAGTAATTTAGAAACCTTATTATCTTAGTTATATATATGCATTGCATCCATCATGTACTAATATCTTGCTGCCTATGACTCATTGACTAGGAAGGCTTATCCACCAGGTTGAAGTGTGGAAAATTTAAGGGAATTACCTTTCCTGATTCCTACATACACAAAGATTGACTTCTAGCAGCTTGTGCCTGTAGTCACAAAAAACTAATCTACTGGCACTACAATACCACAGTCTGGGTGCATCTATTTTTATCAATAAACTTGTCTCATAATTCTTTTGTGTACTAAAAAACGAATGGATCATTTCCTTTGTCTTATGTATAAGGCATAAAAGGCTATGCACATATGAGCCTTTCACAGAAGGAGGAAATAATTTTCAGAAATTAGAACTAGATCTAGATCTACACCTAACAGTTTGTAAAAAGGTGTTAGTGTTTTAATCCTGTTCATAAATCTTGCTGAAACCAGACTTACAGATTTAATTACGGAAATTTTAAGGGGGCTCAAATTCTTGTCACCCTCAGGCAAATTTCAATTACCCATTTATTTACTTTTTATAGATCTAGAGTAGTTCTAGTGCCAGTAGCTTTTCATAAACATATCCTTTGTGTTTTTTCAAAAGAATGACACTGGCTGGTGCCCGGCCTCAGTGATATGTCTGCCTTGCCTGGCTTGGTCCATTACCATCTGCTATTCACCACCATTGCTGTCCTCACTGAACCAAGGGGTTTGTTCGATCGAGGAGCCAGGGAATGTCCAGAAATCTGAAACATGCAGACGCTTACTGTCATGGTCAGTGTACTAGTCAGTTTTTCTTTACACCGGTTAGCCTACCAGTTTTACGTCCCCTGCAACACTGATGTCATTTAAGAGAAGGGCTACTCCACCCTGGCTGTCAGTGCCAACCTGAAGCTGAGAGGGAAAAAATCCCAGCAGGAAAAACCCGGATCAGCCGCCAGTTGGATCAAACTCGGGTCTTCCGCATGACAGGTAAAGAGCCTTTAACACCACAGCATCTTGTTTGCAGGACTCCTGTACAGAGACCAAATTTTTAATTTTATTGAAAAAAAAAAGTGGTGGTTTTTTTTGCTGAATGACTGGTGCCAGTCAACAGGCTAGGCCTATTGCAAAAATAGATCTGTAAGTTAAATTACAGAGACGGCACCGTCGCTGTGGTGTAATGGTTAGGCTCTTCGCCTTGCATGCGGGAAGACCCTGGAACGATCCCCGGTCGCGGACGATCTGGTTTTTTTTTCTGCTGGGATTTTTTCCCTCTCAGTCCGGGTTGGCCCTGACAGGCAGGGTCGAAGTAGCCCGTCTTCTAAATGACCTTACAGTGTTGCAGGGGACGTTAAACTGGTAACCAAAACAAAAATAAAAAACAGAGACGGCAATATTCAGGTAAATCATAGCATCCAATTGGCTGGCATTAACTTGTTAGAATTTATTGACATAATTTTTATAGTGTCTCTGGAACTGAAATTGGCATTGACTTTACTTTAAACGCGGCCACTATAAAAAAATTTCTATAATATATTATATTAAAAGGGATTGCCTAATTTTTAGATAGATTTGTCAAGCACTGTCGGGAGGTGAGGGAATAAAACATTTGACCAAGACTAAGGGCATTCAAAGCCAGCTCTTATTTACAGTATGGATAGAAGAAAAGAAAATCTGGATTGTCCTCGGCACCGGACTCTTTATTATTTTGTGCTCGTAAAATTACCTCACACTAAAATATTAGATTATGATTCGCCTATCTTGCCATGCTATTTGAGAACAACATGGCGTTTGTCTAACTCTTTTTCTTTCATCTATACTAGATCTAGATTTACACCTAGAGCTTTCTTGTTGAAGGCACAAATGTCGAGTGAGGTTGGATATTGCACTTGAGAGGAAATGCTGGATCAAGATTTCTAGATCTTGAAGATTGTAAGTGATATTCATCATCGACTTTTGGTGGATACCTTCATGAGATGAGTCATGAGTGATAATTTGTCTTCATGTCTTTGAAATGGGTCAACCTAAACGTTGCTGAATTTTGTTTTTTTCACATCACTTGTAACACTCTTCAGGGATGCCACCCTTCCAGAAATTTCTGGAATTCCGGAAATCAGTCCTGCATCCGGAAATCGAAATTGCGAGCAAGAATTATTTTTTATATTTTATTTTGTCAATATGCGAAACCAATTTACTGACTGAGGTCAAGGACATTGAGTTATTTGGGAGTGATTTCCCTTACCTATGCCTGACAAGAGTCAATGAGTCATCGAAGGTTTGGTCCTATTTTTGGCTTATTGATCTTTTATGGCTGCTTTATGGCTCTTTATATCATTGCTTATAGCATTCATACGTAAAAAAAATGACATTCCAGAGAGGAATGCCCCTAGACTCCCCCTAGAATTGGGCCCCCCCTGCTGGGATTGCACAAAAGTTCAGAAAATTTTGTCTCTCTTCGGTGGCACCCCTGACTTTTAGATCATTTTGGTAGGTTTGGTTTTTGGCTTTGCCTCCTTTTGTAACACTATAAGGTCATTTAAGAGATGGTCTTCTTTGACCCTGCCTGAGAGGGCCAACTTGAACTGAGAGGGACAGAACCCAGCAGAAAGAGCCATGCTCATCCCATCAGTGTGATTGCGAAGAGCGTAACCTTTAGGGCCCTACACCGCAGATGCCGGTTTTACGTCATTAGCAACAGGGGGAAGTGTTGTATTCATTGAATGATCTTTCAAAGTATGAACCTAGTGAGAGGAGACTTGTTCGATTTGGTGATCAGTTTTGCGACCCTCAGAACACTAAGATTATTTGATTGACGGGCTACTCTGCCATGCCAGTCTGGGCCAACCCGGCTGAGAGGGAAAAAAATGCAGATCCTCCGGCCATGGGATTTAACTCAGATCTTCCGCATGATGTGCAAAAAGCCTAATCATTTCATCACAGAGGCCGATGGAGACTGCTCCAGTGCAAGATACTATTTTACAAGTGTTCAAATACTAACAGATCTTTAGAATAGATCTGCTGTCTTTGGCCAGGTAGGCCTACCCACCTGGGTTAAGTGAGGAGAATTTATGTGAAGTGCCTTTCCTGATTCCTACACAATATTTGTTCGGCAATTAGATTTGAACCCGTATCCTCACGACTAATAGCCTAATAGTCAAATTATTCAAGAACAAGACCTCAATCCTGGTGTAGGCCTACCTATATAACTTTTTATTATAAAATTTCTCATAATGCCCCGGAAACTCATTAAAAAAGAATCAATAATTTTCTTTTTTGGCCTTTTATTAACTCTATTGTGACCAATATGAGCCTTTCATAACAGGAAATGCCTCATTTGCAAAAGGTCTTAACACTTTGTAGTCACACAGGCAGAAGGACAAAGAACCCAGGTTACAGTCACAACGCAGCCAGCCGTGACGCAATCGGACTACTCGGGCCTGGCGCATGTATGCACCGTGTGACTGAATTGGCAACTTTGGGTCGGCGCATAAAACAGTGTTAAAATCAGTTTTTAATCCTGCCTTTGAATTTTGCTGAAACAGACCAGCTACTCATTTAATTACCAGAAGGGAGCTTAAATTCCCCAACCCTCGGGTGATTTTTACTCCTTGATAGGCCTACCCTTTTACATTTTATAGATCAAGTTATGGCTTGTCCTAAACGTATTTTGCACTTCTTCTAGAGAACAACATTGGTGCCTGGCCTCGGCTATAGGTGTCTGCCTAGCCCGGCGGCCCATCTCATCTGTACACTGTCATTGCTGTTCTTGATGTGTCAAGAGTTGTGTTGGATCAATGAGGATCTTCAACGTCCGTAGGTTGGAGGTTGCCCTGCTCATTTCTCTTCCGGAACATCTTCAGACAGTTGCTGTCATGCTGTCACAGTCAGTGCACTAGTCAGTCGTTCTTACAATTGGACCTTTGGATGGAAGACTCTTGTATAATTTGCCCTATTTTAAATTTACTGATGTTTAAATTTTTAATTTTTTTTCTTTTTTATCTGATTGAGGTCCAAGCCACATTGTAAAAGTAGACAGTTTTATTTATAAGCATGGTGACAAATTTCGGGAGAAATCACAAATATCGGGTCTGAGCCTGCAATATATGTTAGGTTTGACAGTGGCAGAATAAGTGAATTTTAGAACATTTTTTTTGCCAGTTGGCTCCTCTGATACAAAACCAAATTGACATCTTTTGTAAAATTGCTTTGTAATGATAACATTTTTGGCTAACATGCAGGAGTCTTCCACCCGATAAACGAACATTTTGGAGATATTGTACAGGCCACAACCACTTATAACCAGTGCTCCAATTTTCGCCCAGTGCCACCTAATAGAAATCTAGTCTTAAGTGGTGTATTCCTGCGCCTTCTTGGATGAGCAAAAACTGGAGCAGCCTGGATACCATGTTTTCTTATTGCATTTGTGGTCAATTATTGCTTTAACACACCTTGCAACATTGTAAAGTCATTTTAGAGGCGGGTCCTCTTAATTTTTCTTCACTCTTCAATAAGGCAAAGATTGGAACCAAAGAGGCTCAGAAAAATTCTCAATAAGCTCACAGGATTCGAACCTGAGACTTGTAAATTTTTAAGCGGGAGATTTCCTGCATCGTCACAGAGGTCCCAGCAGTTTTATCTCAGAGGACGTAAAATTTTCTCCTCTTCTGCTCCTTAGCCTGCATGCTTAGAGCGAGTTGTATTTAGAGGTTAAAATTGAAGGTAGGCCTATTGCATGTTTTTTAGGTTCCTTTTGAAAATATTCATTTGCAATTTAGCCGTATTTACTTGCTTTTTTTCTTAGTGTGAGGTCCTTCAGCTCTTTGCGTTCTTCTAAGCAGCCCACCAGCATTGATTGGGGCTTTGAGGATGTTCCTATGCATGTGAAATGAATTTAACAGGACTGATTACTGATTTAGCATCCTATTGACACATGTGCTGACAATGTAAGAAAAATAGCTGATACATGGCCATGGGAAACCAATGTGTGTGGTTTATGGTGAGGCTCTTCGCCTATCATAAATATAAATAATAAACCATCACCCTAGCTGTTAAAAAATATATTTAAAAAGTTAGTGAATCTTTTGCTTAGCTGCGTAATTTTTCCACTCATGATAGGCTTTGGGTCAGATTAATGTTCTCAAAGAGAGACTATAAAATCAGGTTTCTATCTTGATATCTTTATATTATAATGCTTTCATCAGTTTCTGTGCATATCCTTTGTAAATCTTCTTTTGTTTCTGACTGGCTGCTCTTCATGGTTTAAATATACACACATGTATCTCGAGTTATATAACCTTCAAATGTTCTGGGCTAGGCTGATTCTGACCCTCTATCACATTCAATTGGCGTCTTGCTCTAACATGAGGAAATTGAATACCTTGTGCAGTTTTTTTTTTGCTTTTTGTCTAAAAATTAGAGGGGTTGGTTAGGTTTAATTGCTGGAACGTCTTGAACCTCTTATCTCGAGCAGAATCAAAGTAGGCACCTAATGACCTATATATAGTAACTTCCTTTTTGGAAGCCAGTACAAGGTTGTAAACCGGCGCTGTGGTGTAATAGTTAGGCTATTCACCTGTCTTTGGGCGCAGACGATCTGGGTTTTTTTCTGCTGAGATTTTTTCCTTCTGTCCGGGCAGGGTCGAAGTAGCCCGCCTCTTAAATGACCTTACAGTGTTGCAGGGGACTTAAAACTGGTAACCAAACCTACCCGAAACAAGGTTGTAAGTGGTGTAAAATCTAAAGCAACCTCAAATTCCATTGATTCTTTTAACTTTAAAACAATAGTGATTATAAAACACAACCATATTATTCTCTCTACCCTAGTGTCAGCTATTTTAATCTCGTCTCATTCGCTTGTCTCTTGGCCTACCTGCCTTATAATACGAAAGTCTGGTTTAGATTCTGGAAGGTTTAAATAATTGTGTTAACAATTGGGTCATGTTTACTGGAGTGGATAGAATTTTTTTGGACAAATATAGGCTACTTCTCGCATCATTAAATTCATCATTTCCGCTTCAATCCTAATTTATACCTCCATGCTGTTTCTCATCAAATGGGTCGTCCTTCTTTTTGTATCTTTGGTGCTATTGTCCTTATTTAATGCTTCCATCCACTTGAGTAACTTTGTAGTGCAGTGTTGATAGTACTGTGAAACCTCAACAAAACAAATCATATGCAAATTGGCCCTGAAAGAAAACAGTGGTCTCGTCTCAAAACATTTTTATTACTGTGGTTTTGAGTTTAGCCCACCACATCACACTTACCCACTTGCGCCTGTGGTGGGATGGTAAGGCTTTTTGCCTACTATTCAGAGAACAAGAGTTCGATTTCATGTTGCTCGATCATCTTAGTCTCTCTGCTGAGATATTGCATCCCTTTCAGCCTCTGGTTGACCCTGACAAACAAGATCAATGTAGGCCCTTCTCTAAAACATAGACTTTAAACCCAAACCAATCCCCCTCATCCCATATACCCGACCTCACCTCCACCCACACCCCCTTCTCAATATAAAAGGCATGGTTGTTGAACTTGATTGGGGGGAGGGGGGAAATATATCCATTCAGCATAGTATGTCAGAAGAGTATCCCTAAGTCTGCTACCATAGCTAGAACAGGGTATTCTGAAGACTTTAGATTCAAGTAGCCACCATAGGCTACTACTCTATTCTGAACTGATGGCAATGAGGTTTTTCTGGCTTTAGCCAGTATAAGGACACTGAAATGGCTTAAAAAAGAACGAGGCACCAGTTCTGAAAGCCCAAGTACTGCAAGTTCCTTTGTACTGAAAGGGAAAGTGACCAGGGCTGTGGAGTTCTGACCACCTCCCTGTGATGTATGAAGATTGTGGAAAACTTGGGCAGAATAATGACAGGTACAGATAGTTCTCAGTATAACAAACCACCCTTGCAATGTGTCACCGACGGGATGGCGCATTGCTCGAGGAAAGCTGAGACTATCTCTCCTGAATCCTGTGTCAATTTGGCTTGATGGCAAAATGCGCTAAAGGGCATATGACTTGGCAAACACAAAAAAACAAATCTCCTGGTATGACCAAACTTAAAACTGATGCGATTTCAAAACCTCAGTTCTCAGTATAACAAACCACCCTTGTGATGTGTCACCGATGAGATGGCACATTGCTTGAGGAAAGCTGAGACTGTCACAATTATCGCTCAACTGAATGATCTTCTAAGGGCTTGGGACTTAAAAACAAGTCCCCACCCTACATATCATTGACAAATAATTGTTGAATGCACTTGAAATTGCCTCTTTCAAGAGCTCCTCGAAGTAAAGAGCAATAGCTGGCTGCTTTGTACTGCACGGGCAAATAGTCAGTGCTGCAGAGGGCTGACCATTTCCCTCTATGCGTGCATAAGCCATGCATTGCTTCTCTGGAGGACCAGAAGAAATGAAACCAGTCGAAAGCCAAAATTGCGCATGCCAAGCCAAAGAATAACGTGCCAAAATGCAAGCCTTCAGGACAATGAGCAACTTACAACTTGACCGAGGCGGGAAGTGTTCAAGGCTGCAAAGCTTTGATCAATTCCTCTCATAATGTCATAACGTTGCCTCATCCACGCCTCTTTGCCATCAGGTTTAGATTCAATATTAGCAAATTAATGTTAAGGGTGAACTTTGAATGTCAATTTTTTTCAGTTCAGCCTGCCATGCCACCCCACCCCCTCAAGAACAACCACCTCCCAGTATCAAGCGATGAATAAGGTGCAGCCTTCTCCACCATGCTGGTTTCTCCAACCTTAGTACATTTTCCATGGGCCTCTTTATCTTTCAGTGCGGCATGACCCCACGCCACCACCGTCCATTCAGACTTTGACCAACTACAAAGGTCACACCTTACTCGCATATGATCTTTGTTGAGGTTTTACTGTGCTATTTACACTCTCAGGTTATTTCAGTGCCAGATGTAAAAAGGACAATAGCGTCTCTCGGACAACTGGACCCTATGTACGCTAACTGCCAATTAGTGTCGCAAATAAAAAATAATCGATGAGCCATAAAACTGCCCACAAAGGGAAACAAACAAATCTCGGATAGGCGCACCATAGTTTTTACTTTGAGACTCAATTTATTTGTTTACGGATAATTGATTTTTCAAAGCAACACTATTCGCAGGGATTAAAAAACAAACATCTAAAATGCAATGAAAGGTTTCAAATACGTTCATAAATTTGCTAAAAGTAATTTCAGTTATTACCATGTGACGCAACAGGTCCGAATGAGTCACTAGTTGCATTTTGCATTTTGATATCCAAAAGCCTGTTCTTTTCTCTTTCTAATGGTGAAATGTCTCACTAGTTCTTTAATCGTTTCAAGCTGCCCATACAGACACTGACAAGGGGGAAATGTCTCAATACCCTTTTTTTGTAATTGTCACAAAGTAAATTTTATGTCAATTTTGAGGCATAATACAGGGTATATTCGATTCAAAACTGAAATAACTTTAAACCTGTTTTTTGCTCATCATTCATTTAACCATTTAAAGTTCTTGTCCATGTAATAATAATATTATAATGATAGAAAAGGCACTTTAAAAAAAGATTTATCGAAGAAAGACCTGTCAAAACAGCTCACTGGTCTACCAAGGACTGCTAGGAAACAAAAAGAATCTTTAAAGTGCTTTTCCAAAAGAAATAGTGTCTAACAAGCTCTGGTCTTGCAAAAAATAAAATTGTTTTTAATTTTAGGGGTATGAAATTGATAAAGTTTTCTCTTTTAATGTTGATTGGGCACAGCGCAGTTTGTAAATTGCCTTCTTGCTATCTTTGTGGTCATAGCAATATAGCTTCCACACACATATTTTAAACCAAAGTTCTGACGGAGCTTTAGACTGAGCTTTTCTTTCTGTGCTTGGAATTTTTTCAGAGCTGCAGAAACGTGATCTTTATTGTTAACGCACAAATGCACTTCATACATGCAAGATCTGAGTAATTTCTGCGACTTAGAAATTCGGGGTTTGATCATAAGAACTGGCGCTGCCGCGCAGTGTGTGTTGATAAAATCGGTTGATTTTGTCATATAACAAAGAAAACCTTTTGTCAGAAAACAAAATGTTCCTATCTTTTAAGATTTTTATTACAAATTAGACTCGACCAATATGTAACAACACACTGTATAGCAAGGTTTCCTCGTTATGTATCTATAATGAAAAATATTTAGATCGGAAGAATAGTTTATGATGCTGCAATTAAAGAAAAGTCTACTTTCTGATTGCCCAAATTTTACTCAATTGAAGAGAACGCAGGACAAAATCTATCTTGCTGCCATCCAGTATTTATCAACTGGGGCCCTTCTTTTTTTTTTTTTTTACTCTGGCAGCCTATTTACAAATTACCATAATAATATAAATGTGGTAACTTGAGTCAGAGAAACACGACGTTCCAGCAAAAAAACATCTCATTTTCAAAGGGATATTAAGAAATATTCCAACTGTACTCAGTGTGTGTTGAAGAGATTTGTAGGTAGGTGTGAGTTATTGAGGTTGCAGCCGGTAGATTTGATGTGATGGATGGAGCCGGCCTGGCAGTTTTGGGATGCACGAAACTAGTCGGTAATTTTCTTGACTAAATGCTTCATTTGATAATAGCTCAAGGGGTGAAGAGCGCTCCCTCCTGAAGAGCAAGCAAACATAAATAGTAAAAGTGAAAAAAATACTTATTTTCAGAAAACGGGGGAAATAAGACTTTCACACGGTCAAAAAGATGGAGCGAGCATTGATTTTTTACTTGTATGGACGCTACACCCGTGGTACTCTCTCCACAGTAGCGAACAAACTCATGTGCTGGTGGGGGTGAGTTTAGCCTGAAATCACTCATGTATTAAAATTACGCATTTTGTCGAAATAACTGCCGACTTGCTTCATGCACCAAAAAGTGTGTGTGTTTAAATAATGGCGCCGGCCTGCCTGGCAGTAGGTGTGTGTTGAGGTGGCCGGCCTGGCAGTATTTGTGTGTTGAGGTGATGGTGCCGGCCTGGCAGTATTTGTGTGTTGAGGTGATGATGGTGGTGCCGGCCTGGCAGTACGTGTGTGTTGAGGTGATGGTGCCGGCCCGGCAATAGGTGTTGAGGTGATGGTGCCGGCCCGACAGTAGGTGTGTTGAGGTGCTGTTGCCGGCCTGGCAGTATTTGTGTGTTAAGGTGATGGTGCCGGCCTGGCTGTATTTGTGTGTTGAGGTGATGCCGCCGGCCCGGAAGTAGGTGTGTGTGTTGAGGTGATGGTGCCGGCCGTGTGTGTTGAGGTGATGGTGCCGGCCCGGCAGTAGGTGTGTGTTGAGGTGAAACACTATGTCAATAAACACGAGTTCGGTTGTTTTTGCGGTTTAGACATGCTCACAAAACTATCCAAGTATTTTTTAAGACCAGTACCTTGATAAAATGAAAAGCTTAATCGAGACAGGGAAAAATGAGAAAAAAACAATGTGGTGCTCTCGGTTTCCCCTTTAATATGAGAAACGCTCGCTTACTTCCGCTGTTCTTTTCTTCTTGAAAACAGTGATTCTTGATTTTTAGGGATTAAAAAACATACAAAGTATTGTTCATTTTCCTATATGGCCGTCACCATGACAATCGCAAGATTCGTCCTCAAATAGGTGCTTGCAAATTACTCACAATATGGTCCTAAATATTTGAGTGAGTTTTTTAAGTCTCTAGTGAACTAGGCGCGAGCAGCCGAAAATAGTGGAGTTTGTTTGATTATATACTCATGTGCAAAATTAACTTGACACTTTGTTTTCAGGCTGTATCTTTGCTTTCCGTGTGAGCTACAGTACAAAACATATATTTAAAGAAAGAAGAATTATCTGTCTACTTGTCTGCCAATTTTCATTGCAATCCGTTAACAGTCGTTGGGGTTACAAGAGTTTTTACATAAACAAGTCGAAATGGTTGCGTCGGAAGCATGACAAAGAGCAAAAAACACACCAAACTGATACGGGGTGTGTCCACTAAAGCACTCAATACCCGCGCATAGAATTTGTGAGGGGATAATCTTCATCTTGTTTGTTCGTCCTAGGCTGCTTGAATTTGTTTCTAAAATCATCTTCATCTATGATTCGTTGCTATTGCTGTCTAATTTTCCTCGTGAATGACTCATGGGATTTAAGTCGGGTTTGGTCACTGGCCATATTTTGTGTACCATCCCATTAAAATTTACTTCCTGAAGAAATATTCTTGTACAAAAACCTCCCATCATGAAAGTCTTCCGAAAGCAGAGTTGACTGAAAAGAATATTTTTAAAAAAGTATCTGTTAAAAGACGAGAGACAAACTCGTTGTCCTCGTTTGCACTAGTTTTGAGTAGTCTTCCGCATCGCCTTTCGTGTTAATTTCAACACTCCACATTATTGAATTCCTTTGCAATTGTGTAACAGGCCAGGCACCTCTAATAGTCTAGCAAACTTTTAGACCTTGCATTCAGTTTAGATATTTCCGAGATGCTTTGCTTTTTCTTTCGTGTATAACTCTTTTGGGTCTCATTACTGAAGTAAGACTTATGACATGAACTTGCAAAGTTTGATCCACTTCATAGCAAAAGACAAAATGGGGTGGATCAGTATTCTATGAAAATACAGCATGTCAAATTGATCAATAATCGAGGATTCAAAAGTCAGTAAGTATGAAGCTCTTTGTAGCCTACCATACCAATTAATTACTACAGCTTGTCGAAATCGTTGATTTTGTCCTTTTATACCATACAACGAGAGTTTTTCTCTCTTTGTGAGTCATGGATTAAATTCTTGTAATCTGGGGTGGATTAAATTCTTAGACATGCGTGAAGCGATGTATGATGTATTAATTCGCAATAATTTGCATACTTCTTTCG
>JAUKPP010097558.1:0-12915 GCA_032273245.1 Phyllaplysia taylori
CTCTCTCTCACACTCTCTCTCACTCTCTCTCTCTCACTCTCGCGTTCTTCTTTACTTCTTTTTGTTCCTCACTTTGACACTAACTCTTCCCAAAAAAGGTCATTCGCGCGACAAGGTGATGTTTAGATCACGAGGGATTTATTGAGGCTGCGAAAAGCTGTAACAGATCGATAAATACACTCTGGTTGCTTTGTAGCACGATGTGTGACCAGAATTCGATGAGGGTGCCCTCTGATGCTTGATATCAATACATAATCCTTTTTATGTGGGCTAGGGGGAATGATGTGAGAGACTGCATGCATGCGAGAGCATCTGCCTCGACTCTTGCCCAGCGAACGATTTTGTGTTGGTGAAATATTATGTTATGCCACCAGAGAGGTTATATGCGAGAAGAAACGGAGCCTCCGAACGCGAATCTGGGTCATACAATCGAAGCGAGGATAGCAAAAGAAAATGCAGCAAGTGTGAATGACGATCCACGCTTGGTTCTTGCTATCAGCAGCCAGGCTCGTAATGCACTGTTGTCACGGAGCGTTTTTCCTCTCAAAATAAAGGTTCTCTGATGCCATCTAGGAAGTTGAGTTTGTTTCAGAATAGCGCGGCTATTGGTTTGGTTCGCTGTTTTACGTCCCCTGCAACACTGTTAAGGTAATTTAAGAGACGGACTACTTCGAGCCTTGCTGCCAGGGTCAACTCGGGCCGAGAGAGAAAAATCCCAGGAGAAAACAAGAGCCCAGATGGTCCGCGACCGGGGTCGAACACGGGTCTTCCGCATGACAGGCCAAGAGCTAACCATTACACCACAGAGCGGCTCTGACATGGTAATAAGCTTAATATTACTGCTCAGCATACAGACATAATAATGCTGTTGAATATTGGTTTGGGTTTTACGCCCCTTGTAACAGTGAAATGTCGACTTATAGGCGAGCTACTTCGACCCTACCTGTCGGGGACCAACCCAAAGTGAGAGAGACGAAGGTGCAAGCCTAGCCGGTGTGCAAGAGCATCTGCTGTGGCTCATACCAAAGATTTTATGGTCTTTACTCATACTCAACAAACAATACTGTGTGCATGAAATTTACGGTACGCTATGCAACCCAGGAAGTCATATTAGAGAGGTGAGGCTACTTCGACTCTAGCTGTCGGGGCCAGCTTGGGGTTGAGAAGGACGCAACATCCCAGCAGAGAGAAAGAGATGCTCGCCCACCGTGGGGATCGAACTCTAATCCTCTGAGAAAAGCCTACCCACTACCTCAGAAACTATGGTGTTAGAGAACGTCTACACTGACTCTTTCCAGAGAGCTTTGGTGATAACTACGAGTATCTTAACTCTCTCCGCTCATACTCAGCAAACGGCATAATGTTGATACATGTACTTTGCTGAATCCCCTCTGCTCAACAATTGTCTGGGTATTTTTTTCAGCAACCAAATATCATCCCCACCCCCTCCATTTCAAAAGATTTCTACTCTCACGCAATGGGTTGACTTGGCGAGAGTGCTGCACAGGGCATGCTTAGTCTAAAGGAGAAAGAAATTACCTCTGATTGTTTGCAAAGAAGGTCCATTGTGCTGTGGCTTGGTTGGACCATAAAATCTCTGGTTGGACCTGTCAGGCAAGGCCGAAGTAGCCCGCCTCTGTAATGACCTTACAGAAGGGTTTGGTTACCAGTTTTACATCCCTTGCAACACTGTAAGGTCATTTAAGAGACCGGCTATTTCTGACCCTGCGTGTCATGGCCAACCCAGGCTGAGAGGGAAAAATGTCAGCATAAAAAATACATAACGTCTGCATTTGGAATCGAACTCAGGTCATCTGCATGATGGGCGAAGAACCTAACCATTACATCAGATTGTTTGAAAAGAAGGTCCATTGTGCTGTAGCAAGGTCGAAGCAGCCTGCCTTTGTCATGATCGTTCGGAGTTCAAAACCGTCAGCAAATCAACCATGAGAATATTTTTCTGTCTGTGGCAAAAAAAAACAAAAAAACCCAGAATTGTAGCCTGGTCCTTGTCTGTATCTTAATAATAATAAAGAAAAGCCATTAAAATTCAGAAAAGTAATATAAAAAAAGTTTTAAAAAAGCAGCGCATGAAATATATATGCTACGGTCTTCGCTTATCAGGCAGAAGACGCAAGTTCGATTCCCTATGTTGGATGCGCATCTACGTGTCAATGCTGGTTTGCTGTGTTCCACGTTGGCCCTGATAGACGCGGTCAAAGTAGGCTGCATTGAAATGGCTTTACAGTGTTGAAAGGGCATAAAATTAAAAGCAGCTACAGCAACCACAAAGTAAAAAAGCCCATGTTAAGACAACATTAAAGTCCTTTTTTTTTCTGTATGTCATGTGCATTTATTTACCTGAAAGTATAACAGAATTCAAATTCATCTTTTTATCATAAAAAGAGTACCATATAGAAAGACATTATCTTTCTAAAAATTTGTGGCCAGAATGCAGTACTTGAAGACTCAAATTTTAGCTTTCAGCTATGGAGGGAACAATATGAAAAATAAAAAAGTTTCAGTTCAGAAGAAAACTGACTATACCCTCTAGCTTCCGCATTACAATTATAATGAGAGACGAAGCATGATCTTCCACTGGGTTTCAACATAAACATGGCTTTTTCACAGATGAAAATCTTGATCATGTGACAAAGCTGGTAAGAGACAGCAACATTATATGACAAAAACTCCGATTCAGCAGTTCTTCTAACTTGTAAAATACATGTAATTCAAATCAACATGATTTAACCAAAATTAAATTCACTATTCGCTAAAAAATATTGTCTCATTGATGACAAAATTAGTCATTCCTCAATACGAGGAAGATCTCAAAATTCAGAATTTTCCCAACTGATCTGCAATTTTTAACATTCTTTTTGGGGTTCTAAATACCTTCCATTCTTTTCACAATACATATTGCTATTGTACAAGTTGATGATGCAAAAGTTCATAATATCTACCTTAAAAAAAGAAGTCAAACAATTTATAAAGTTGGAGCAATGAAATAATCTTATTCATGGGAAGACTGATCCGAGAATGGAATAAAAAAAAAAAACATTAAAAAAGCTGCAAAAGGTAATCTCAATGACAAATTGGTAGCCTCACAACATGATCGCTGCACTACTTTTTGGACAATTTCATATTTCTTGCCAAAATGATTAAACATGTCACGCTGCAAGATCTCCGGAGTGCCCAAGTCACAGAAATGACGCATTATCATGAAAAATGTAACTGAAAAACAAATCTAGAAAAATTAGGCGTTTATTCTCGGAGATTGAAAGTTTTTGGCACTGTCTGAAAACTATGAAAATAGGTACGGCAATAATGTTATGAAGCTTGCAAAATGCAAGACGTCAAATGGATACAAAGAAGACTACAGATTTGCCATTAATTTACTTACAAAAGAAAACAAGAAATCTATTGCTTTGGGAGCTTTGCTCAGGGAAAAATGTCTTTCCGAAAACTGCATAAATTGTTTACTCATTTTGATGAGACAAAAGCCGTAAATTCTGAAAATAAAAAAAAGTTATTCTTCAAGATTCTTGCCCCTTTCTTTATAGACTACCTTTTATGTTTGCCAACAAGTAAATCTTCACAATCAATCGAATGAAAAACGTTGCACAACCAATTTCACTAAAGCCTTTCTCTAACAACATATGCATGCACAGGCAAAAAACTTCACTGAATATGCATGTATAATTCATAATTGTAACTGTTCGATTACAGCACAACCCTGGAATGTTTTTAAAGAGGACGTAATAGTTACATATGCATAGATGATCAGACTATTGTGTAAAACAAGTAAACGTCAGATAAATATATGGATATTGCTTACATGTTGTATACATTATTCTGATAAAAATTCTCTCTATATAATAATATATATTTCGAAATTCATTTTAAAGAACGATAAATTGAATCTTTAGATATGTCGCATGAAATCTTACACTATCATTAATACCTCGTACGTACCTACAAGCAGCAATAAATGAAGTACCATTTTATCAAGTTATCGAGAAATATAGAATTCACTTTGAAATTTTACATAAAACACACCTGGCCTGTGCTACAATGAAAAACTTACTCATGGCAATCAAGTTTCGGATGAAAAATTGAAGAAAAGAATAAATACTTTTAAAGCATGCAACTGTAAAGCTCGTTTACTGCTCCTGCCTGCTATATAACACATAAAAGTTCCAGTTTCCCATACTTTCATTAAAAACAGCATAAAAAGAATAGTAAGAGAATATCTCAGAGCCAAACTTTGGTTTCAGTTGTAGCCTACATAAATTTCTTAAAAACAGACTGAGCATTCCTCTGAGCTCCAGAATCATGTCTACTTTTGACACTTTGTGTGAGGTAAAGAAATAGCATATTTGAGAAAAAGTTTTGTGAATCATGTACCATGTCTCCCTCTACCTAGACACTCCATTTGCATCAACACTGTATTTTGGATGTGTTTGATCAAGAACCATTACGTGTCCAAAAGTCCACCTAACAATCTGAAACAAGCCCCCGAAACAGAAACTGAGACAAGAGGGTCTTGAGATGGTTGGTTAAGATTTGACGTCACTGTTGAACACTGTAAGGTCATTTCAGTGCCAGGCAGTAGAATAGGGCAATGGCAACACACAGAAAGAAATAGAAGGGGCAGACCACACATGAGCACCTGCAAACACCCCACTGGGCTTGAGAAATGTGACAGATCTTTGCATTGCTAACTTGACATAGCCATATAAAGACCCTGTGCAGCCATTTCATAAATATTACAATTTATCAATAATGATTTTTAACTTGATATGTGATGAACAGAGATCACACATAATCAAACCAGTAACAGAAAACAGACACACCCGAAGAAGACAGTCCCTTGTAATAAAAAGCAAGATTTTGAATGACATGAAAACATTGAACCAGAAAAGACTTGCTAGGCCCTGAAATAAATTTCAACATTGCAAAGACAAAACTTGTTATCAAATGGAAGATGTGTCAGTTTCCAACATCAAAAGAATCATTTTCACAATGGAAGTAACCGTAAAAATAGTTTACTTGTAACCATGCCATACTAAGGCAAAGAGCAAGAATGCCTCTAAAAAAAATTGCATTCTAAATTAGAAATACAAAATAGCTTTTCAACTTCTTTTAAAACTTCATTCCTGAGTATGAGGAAAATCATGACATCAGAAGCTCACTGGATATACAGCTTTCTTTTCTCCTCTTTTAGTCTTTTAGTTGTGCCAAAGTACAAATCCAAACATGCTGATTTCAGTGCTCCAAACAACCCAACCTAGGCACATTTGAATATAGAGAAAAGGAAATGAATCAAACTGTTTCATGAAAGCAAAAACCGCACATGATACTTCATATGATTTACAATCACCTTAAAAAGCAAACAATCCCGCTACTAAAATCACTGGTACTAACATAGCATTTATAAAACCTCTGATTTGCACAATATAACGTCAGGCTCATAACGCAATTGTCTAAGTCATGTCACTCTGCAAGTTCTATAAAATATCCAAGTTACAGTTTGGATTTCTATTTTATAAAATGTTACTGAAAACGTCAATAGATTAGGGTCCTTATATTAATCTCAGGTTAAAGATTTTCACTCATTTTCTGAAAACTATGAAAAATGACTTAGTCAGTTGTGTTTATGAGCCGGACAATAATATTGACATAAAGGTGATATTATTTGCATAAACATATGGTATGAGTGATCTGGAGATGAGTACAAAGGCATAAAATCATTGATGGGGATAGATGACTTTTGGGTGACTTGAACAAGAACCTAGGCATGATATCACAGGTCTCATCTCCCTCATCGGCTTTTCAGGAGGCGGACAAACTCTGAGGAGGAGAAAGACAAAAAGGTCATTGA
Source organism: Phyllaplysia taylori (assembly GCA_032273245.1). NCBI lineage: Eukaryota > Metazoa > Mollusca > Gastropoda > Aplysiida > Aplysiidae > Phyllaplysia > Phyllaplysia taylori. Next base: position 5,885 of record JAUKPP010097558.1, read on the forward strand.
GTCAGAGGGCATCAAACAAAACAAAACAACTTTAAGGGCTTTAAACAAGCAAGGTGGCAAAAATCAGTATGGCATTCTCCACACAGATATGATACCATCAAACCTGCGTAAGGAGTCAACTGTATTACATACATCATATCTGTTACCTGTTCTAACAGCCATGGTTCCATGACAGCCAAGCAGTTTTCCATACAGTATATATGTAACCTCTCCAAACAGGCCCTACTCAATGTTTACAAGGTCCCTAAATTTCATGAATTAAAATACCACAATCTAATTTGCTAAATAAAGTCACTCTGAATGAGTTTGGTACAAGACTTTTCAAATTCAATTCTAACCTGCTTATACACTACCTGCACAACTTCTATAACCTTCTATAACCTGAAACCAGACTTAGTGTGTACACTACACTCAACTTTTTATCAATCTGTGATAATGCTTTACACATGCCATGTTAAAAGCTATTTCAAAATAGGCCCTACATTAATATAACATTACCATAACTATCTCACGGAAACAGCAACCTTTGTTTAACAAGTGGCCATCTATCAAATGATCACTTTTCTCAATGATCTTGATTGACTATAATGAACAAGCTTGCATAGATTTTCAAACTTTGTAGCCAGCAAAGATGAATGAGGAGTTTACGAGGTTTAACCACACAAACTTCACCCATGTATCAACAGAGTAACATGTGGTACTGTTGACAAACTTGAGACACAATACAGTGGATAAGTATCATTAATGTGAGAAAGCTGGTCTGTGTCTTGTTATGTCAAAATTTGTATCAATCCTCATCTATTGACTAGGTTTTAGAAACAAAACTGCTGCTAGAAATTAATAATCTTGCCTTGATGAAGTTTTACGACCTGATATTTAAAGAGGAAAACCATTATTCCTAGAAGACACTCATGTGAGTGTAATCAGGTTATAAAGAAGGCAAAATCCTTTCCACTGTAGACTGCCTTCTTCTTTACAAAGAATTCATCAAACGGCCCAAAAGGCCTGACATCACAGAATGACTGCACTTGACAACTCAAAGACTACTTTCGTTGCAAGGAGAGTCATAAGTGTTCATAAATGTCAAGTGATATTCATAAAGAGAATGTGAGTTGCAAACTCTGAAGAGTCAGTGCTGGAAAGACAACTAAGGTGTAAAGACTTGTATCCTGCAAGGAATTTGTACTTTGTCTTCATAAGATCAGTCTTTCAGTTTTCCGCAGTAGTGTGAATCTTGTAAAACACAGGCACACAAACACTCATATTCTTATACATAAATTTATATTTAGCAATAAATGTCCGTCGAACTGGATCATCACATGATACTTACAAAAGGATCCTTTTTCTTATCATTTTAAAAATGACACTTCATGTAATTCATATGCATCGGTAGCACGAACTCAGACTTCTTTAAAAACACATCAATATCCAGGGCTCCTATCAACTAATTATTTCCATTAGCAATGCCTTACTTAACTCCAATCCGCCTGCATGATTGGATGGGTAAAAATTACATATAATCCCAAGAAAACATATCTGTACCTTTAAACTGTATCCTGCCATTGCTATCAATATCCAGCTCCTCCAGAAGAACATTGAAGTCTTCGTCTGTTAGCCTGTCTCCCATGTTTGTCAGCAAATGCTTCAGTTCTGTTGCCATGACGAATCCACTTCCCTCTTTATCCACAGTTTTAAACGCTTCCTCCAGCTGCCGGGCATAGTCTTGGGGAGGCAGAGATCCATGGATCTGTTTGAATCTGTGAAGGTCGACCTTTCCACGAGCTGAAAGGAACAAGCCATTCATACGAATCAGTAAAAGAATGACAACAAAATGATAACAAAAGGAAGAAGGCTTTCCACGAGCTGAAATGAACGAGCCATTTATACAGATCAGTAAAAGAATGACAACAAAATTATAACGAAAGGAGGAGGAGGAGGAGGAGGAGGAGGAGGAGGAGGAGATTCGAAGAAGAAGACGAACAACAAAAAAGCCAGCTTGGTTTTGGTTACCAGTTTTACGTCCTGCAACACTGTAAGGTCATTTAAGAGACGGGCTTCTTCGACCCCCGCCTGTAGTTTCAGTACCAACTTCAGCTCAGAGAGAAAAATCCCAGATGAAAACAAAAATGGTCTGCTGATGGGATGGAACTTGTGTCCTCTGCATGACAGATATATGACATTAAAATCTATGGTTATTCAAGATTGACTCTGATCAAGTGCTTCCACATTTTTAGACCTGTGAACTTTCGTACTGAATCCTCTCATGAAGATATATATTTTTTTAACAAACTATTTGATAACTAAAAAAATGTTTGTAATACTCTTCTATGACAGACACATAACACCATATATGTATTTAACAAAAGAATGACATTCTGAAATAATCTAATAAAAGTTTCTACCCAGCAAAAACTATGACTAACTTGTTACAGTTTACAATCAGAAACCTTGATTACGAGCTTGTCAGTTCAATCATTTCTATACTATAGTATTTTAAATAAAGAAGCCTTTCAACTTGCTTGGCAAACAACTTTTCCTACAGTTGACTACGAATGAGTTCAAGTCACTGCGGAGTGAAACAAAGCTTCAACTTATACACGTATGAAAAGAGGATAAGGGCTGGACTTCACAAAGTTATCAACTTAACCGGAAATCAACAGAGAGTTCAACACAAGCCGAGCCAACTTTTACTCTGAAAAACTAGTTTTTTTACTTACAGTCTACTCCAACTCGCTGTAAGGTACTCTTGATCGCTGAATCGGTGAGGATGTGACCGAGAGCTCGGATAGCTGACGCTACCTCACTGGCCACGAGCTGACCATCCCCATCACTGTCAAAGAGCTCAAAGGCTTCTGTCACTGGATCTCTTTGGTTGTGTGCCTGTTGAAATTAGAGTTGAAATCCATGTAACGATTACTGATTAGGCCTACATTACAAGAAAGCTCTCATACCTAAAAATAAAAACTAGATAGAGGTGCCCACTGAATAAGAAAAAAAATCATGAAATCCAGTCATTCTGCGTTTGTTTAGGTAGGATGGTCACAAGAGCGGTTCAGATAGGCTATATATAGAATCTGGATTTCTGGTTCTAAAAGGAAACTCGGTACCTCTACTACAATAGACCTAACAACATCTATACAAATTAAATGCATAAATAATTTTTTCATTGCTAACTTTGGATGAAGATGAAGGAGAGCATAGTAAACTACGGATGAGTTGACGATGTCGTTGTGGGAGTGAAAAAGTTTTTTGTTGCTTCACTCAAATGTCAGGGCCACAAAATGAAGGTAACAAAATAAATCACCTTACCCCCTACCCATTTCAATGAGCTTGATCTTTCTCTTTTTATATTAAAAACCCCCCACACATTTTCTTCAAGAATAGTTATAGTAGAGAGACACATCAAAATTGAGTTCCAATAAACTTTGAATAATCTGATGGAGAAAATTTATGTTGATTCTAACAAGTGTAAAACTAAAACAACAATATCATTTACTGAATTATAACACACTTATATCACGCAGCTGTTATTTTTTACAAGACCGATTTGGCAAATTGTTTCACGCTGACCAGCAATAGTCCCCACGATTGCTTTAGTAATCGAGGCGACTATTGCTGGTCAACATGAAACAATTTTCCTTAATCCGTCTTGTAAATAAAAAACAAAGTGAATCAAGTGTATTGTAATCCGAGGGGATAGGAGTTTTCAGTGTTCACTTTTTGTTGACACACAAAGTGCTCTTCTCAAGGTAGATCAACCAAACTTTCCATTGCTATCTACTATCTTATCTGAGCACCGCTCAAGTTGAATCAATTGTAAACCTAAGTCTCAAATCAAGCCCACACTTATAATTTGACGATTGTTCATTGTTCTACACACTTGCCATCGAAAATTGTGCTCAGGGTCTCTTTCGTAAAACTTTAATCTAGATCTACTCATAAGTCAGCAATTGCTGGGGATGGATTAATCAAGGCAGGATCTACAAGGAAAGTTTCCACACTACAGGCCTCGGCAAAACCACCTAGAGTTTGAAATTGTTGTTGGCGTTGTTGTTGTTGTTGCTAATCCAAAAGCCCTTGGGTTCTTGCCCTTCGGCCCAATGCCATGTTGTAGAAGATGGAGGTCTTCAGTAGCTGTTCCGTGTTGCTATAAAGAGTATTGTCTATGTCAGGATTGCGGGGAAGAAGTTTTTGCCTGAGGACTTGTAGTTTGGGGCAATGGAACAGTAGGTGTCGTACTGTTTCATATGGATAGTCACACAGCAAGCAGAGTGGCGGGTGTTCAGGATTTGTTCTGTTCAGGTGGTGATTGAGGGGTACATATCCTGTTCTGAGCCTAAAAGAGTTTGAGTTTAAGATGAGGGTTAGAGTTGAGTGTCATGCATCTGATGGTTAATAGGATTTGGCCTGTTACATTTAAACTTACGTTAACTTATTGATTGAGTTACACCTAGCAAGACGCAGGCCTAATTCTACCAACTCTAACATCTCTGATCGACCCTGTGCCCTCTTTTAAATCATTGTCTTTACCTGATCTGCCTTAAAGTTGGTTCTGTTGTTCCCTTTGAGGAACCCCTTCCGACAAACTGTATGAAGAAAGACCTCCAACCAAGAAGGTCTCCTATCATGACCTATGTCAGTGTAGTGTAGGCAGTATATGACTATGTCTCCTGCATTATCATTATGATTTAGTGCCTATTCTATGATGTATGAATCATGAAAACTTCTACTCTATTTCTGTAGTCTATTGTATAGTATCTAGATCTAGATCTAGTGCCCCATGCCTTGGCCCATATTTAAGACTTCAGAACTCGAGACTACTCAAAATAAAAAAGGGTGGTCCCCATCATATTTCACAGGGGCGCAGTGTGCCCTCTGACTACAGTAACAGCAAGCACAAATTGATGGTAGGATGATGCATGGTTATTGGAGTGTATATACGCATTTTTTTTTTAAAAATCATTAAAGCAAAACAACACTATGTGTCTACTATTTGTAAATGAGGTTGATCCTTCTTCACTTAATGGCAGTGATTGTGAACATATTAAATATTTGTCACAAAATGTGGCCTCTTTTGACAGTCCTACTGCGAGCTCAGACTTCACTCCTAAGTTCATCATGTTTTGTTGGCTCAGAGCTCATTGTCCAGCAACAATAATAGCATTTCAGGCTGATTGTACTCGGGTTTTCCGCATGATAGGTGGAGAGCATAACCATTACACCACAGCGTCGGTCTGATCTATTTAAATTTAACGTGGACTGACTCTGACAGGCAGGATCGAATTAGTCTGTCTCTTAAAATATCTTACAGTACAGCGTCACAAGAGACGCAAAACTAATAATAATAACTCACCCAAACCATTGCAATCAAGGGGGTGCAACACCAATGACCGAGTGAGTGCCATTTTTGGCCTAAAATTAGCAGAGGCTAGAGGCAATTCGCGTGTTCTCTTGCGCACGGCGCTTGACGGAGAGGAGGAGAGATAGGCATTGTTTACATAGTATTAGGGTATCGATACAACAAGTTTGATGACAGCACGAACCACTATATAATTCATGAAATCCAATTCGAATTTGCTTGACTAGCCAGGCGAACGATGTCGACACAATTCCACACACCACATAGAACTAGGCTACAGTTATCGGTGAATTTTTACTTCGCAACAGGAAATTTGTACTCTGCATGCTGTATTAGAGGCTCTCTTCAGCTATCAAACCATTTGCTTGCCGGAAAAATTGCTGCGAAAGGAAGCCGTTAGCTACAAGTGTGGAAAAACTTAGGTTCCCTGAACGCAAGCAATGTGTTGTGTTTACAAGTAGGCCTAGATCTACATTTTGGAAACTATGAAATTAATAGGATTTGATATGATTGTTGAAATAATACATGAGTGATTTCCAGCAAAGGAAGGCGAAAAGACGGAGCCCGCGTTGCTTGTCATGCATAATAAATATTATACATAATACATGCTTCGCTACTGCCATAGATCTAGAATCTAGATCTATCTGAGCCTGAGCACCAAGTCCAATGGAGTCAACTTTTTGGTAGAATCCACCAGTGACCAAGCCCAAGCAGAGTGTCACTCACTGTCGTATCTAGATCTAGCTAGATCTAGATCTAATATCTAGGGGTGGGATGCACAAAGCTAGTCGGCCGTTTTTTCGGCTAAATGCTCTATTCCATAAATAGCGTAATTTCGATACGTGAGTAATTTTCAACTTAACTCACCTCGCCAGGACGTGATTTTGTGAGCTACCGTGAGTATTGCCGATTATGGAATGGAACACTTAGTCGAAAACACTGCCGACTAGCTTCGTGCATCCCACTATAGATCTCTAGAAGATCTAGATCTAATGTAGGCCTATATCTAGATCTATATCTAGATCTAGATTCTAGATTATCTATTGAAAAGAAAAAGACCAGGGTCTAGCTCTGACTCTTGCTCTTAACTCTGGCTAACCCTAACCGTTTGATGACTGTTGTGTGATAGCTCTACATAAAAAGTAAACACAGAGACAGAGAGACAAAAGGCAGAGTCGCAGACAGAGGCAGAGGACAGCCAAGACCAAGTCCAACCAAGTGAATGAGATTGAACTGGAGGGATCGCGACCAAATCCAACAAGCCTTTTTAAGCAGAACTCTTTCCTTTTCTTCCACATACCATGTCAAGGTTTCTGTGATTTGTAGTGAGGTTTGGTGTCTATCGCAATCTTTCACTAGACTTCCTTGGTCCAAAGATGACGAGACAGCAGAGCCTGAAAACAACGGAAGTAAGCAAAGAACAGGTAGTAAACCACACCTGGATGGGCGGGGCCTCAATCACAAATAAACCCGGTCTACTTCCGGGAAAAGAACAATAACTTTGAAAAGGCGAAATTTCATTCTATTTAGTGGTTACCTCCCGTTAATACTTTCTCTTGTCAGCGAATAATGCTACAATATGTCATCGATGTCATACCTACCGTTGCCGTTAGGCTATTTTTTTTATTTTTTTTTATGTTTGGGGATTGGGGGGGGGGGGGGGGGGTTTAGT
>JAUKPP010097669.1:0-12949 GCA_032273245.1 Phyllaplysia taylori
GCAGGGTCGAAGTAGCCCGTCTCTTAAATGACCTTACAGTGTTGCAGGGGATGTAAAACTGGTAATCAAACCAAACCGAAAAGCCTAAACATTACACAACAGTGTTGCAAGCAGTTTAAAACCAGCACCAAAAAGACACTCGATTCTTCCATCCTTTAGCCATCACAGACGAGCCAGGCCATTAGCTTGTTTTTTAAGGGGCACCCTGTTTGATTACCACTTCTACATCCCTTGCAATACTGTAAGGTCATTTGAGAGAAGAGCTACTTTGACCTTGCCTGTCAGGGCCGACCCGGGCTAAAAGGGACAAATCCCAGCAAAAAAACGCAGATGCTTGTCCCCTCATGGGATTTAACTCAGGTCTTCCTCATGATAGGCAAAGAGCACATCACTTTAGTTGCACCACAGACGCCAGTGGATCCCTGTACTATGACAGTTGACAAAGGTCAGATGGACCTTGTTTGTTAACCCCTTGTCAAGACCATGAGCTCATTTGACAGGAAGGACATCTGACTTTAGTCAGAGTGGAGCCATGTTGTTGAACTTTTACAGCACTATTAACACTGTAAGGTCATTTCAGTGCCAGGAAATAGATTAGGACAATACAGTTGAAAACGGATGTGTTAATGTCATCAGATCAACACAACTGAAGTTCAACTTAACCACAGGGATGAAAAATCAAGGGACATAATATTGACAAAATATGCAATCTAATTTTGAAATCAGTTATTTCCCTTTGGTTAGCGTCACACACTGCTTGATAGTGTTCCTTGTTTTTCATGATGACCGACATGGTGTTAACTGAAACTTCAAAATCCGCCGCTGTTTGTTTTTATTTTTAGTTTTTGCTCTCTTTCTTACCATTTTTAACTTCATCAACAAGCTCAATCTTTCTCTTCAATAAATTGAAAGAACGATGCAATTTTTTAAAGCCATCTCGCCTTTGAGTAGGTAGAGTGTAGAAACTCAAATAAAATTGCTTTCATCTCAGTTTGAGTAGCAGAATGGTAAGAATGATAAAGTGAACGATGAGAGTTCTGTGAGTGCAAAACCACGACTGGTAAATCACTCAGTATAATGCTGAGCCAGATGCTGATCTGGACCCACGAAGAGGCTTATCCAATTATTAAATAAACAGCACTGCAACAAAGGCCACATGAAAGCCATGTGTAATCAGCATTGTCTCGCAGTGCGCCATGCCCTTTGAAAGAGAAACAAAGCGGCGTCACTGACGCTGGTGTGTTGATAGTGGCGTGATGACAAGCATACTCGCCTCTATCACTCCTCTCAGTTTCTTCAAAGCACTGTGTCGTATTCCGTTCTAGGCTTTCCACTACAGCGCATGTACTATACTGTGAATGGTTGGCAACTGTTTTACAAGAAGTATCGTCCATGTTGAAACTGTGTCGAAACAATTGACAATACGCACACTAAAAGTCAATACAACCATTGCAAAGTTGCAGCCGGGCAGGGGAGGGGGGGTGAGGAATCATTACAGTGGACAGCTATCCCAACAGTTACGTGTGCAAGAGTTGTTTGCAAAGAGTCACAGCGTTGTACAGTGGGACTTGGATACAACGAGCATGGATATATTGAGACCTCGGTGGTAATGAGAGCAAATGGAAATCTCCGTCTTTCTTAGCCTTTGTTGAAGTCCTCGGGTACAATAAGGACTTTGGCCTGTCCCAACAAACTTGTTTGATTTCACTGTATATATGGTTTTCATTTCATCTTGGTGCTTCCAAAATGGTCTCAGCCAGACTTGGGCCATTATGGAATAAGCCCATTATGTATTTCCCGACATCATAGTCCATCATTTGGTATTACATTTGTTCAAAGGTGCCGAGCCGTTTAGCTAAAATTGAATATTTCTATAAGTTTTTTCTTGTAACATAGTCGGGCCAAATCAGTTTTTCCCCATTATCTCAGAGTGCAAATTATATTTAGTTAGGCCATTTTGGAAGCACCATGACAATTTGAACCTTTTATTATGCACTAAACTCTTAACACAGAAACAGACAACAAGACCTGACACAGAATTTGACGTTAAAATAATGTAAAAAGAGACTGTGTACGCTCATCATAGCCAACTTTATTTATCCAATTTGTTTGTTTGTACAGATATCACCCATTCATAGTCGTCAACAAGAGTCACAATAAGTATCAAGTTATCTCTTCATACAGAAATGTGTCAAACTGTACAGCTACAAGATCATAATATGTACACAGAGGAAGTGAGCCCAGGAGGGGAGTAGGCCTCGCACACAACATCAACCACAAGATGACAACACGTCAAGTGAGAGAAAAAAATAAGCACTTTGTCCTTCCATAAGCATGATTTCTGACTACTCCATCTAAACAAAACATTTTACTTACACCGAAGACAGAAATTTAAAAAAATACTCCTCCCATCCTTCATCCCCTACTTTTCACAGTTTACACTTAACATACTCTGATCTAGTGCCGTGATGTGTGGAGGAGAGGTGCCATATTTAGACATGAGCAAGTTCAGCATATACATGTACACACTTTGCACAATCAGAACATCTCTAAAACTCTAAAAAAAAATAACACCTATCTAATTTCCAAAGAAAGAGAGAGAGGATAAATGAATAAAGGCAGAGAGAGGAAAGATGAAGAGACAGAGACAGAGAGAGAGAGAGAGAGAGAGAGGAGGTATGGGTGAAGCAGTCTTTTCAATGTTCCATAAACTTACCGCATGTTGCTAAAAAACTTTGTCAAAACATCTCAACAGATCTCTCTCGTCTCACTGATATCAGGGGTGCCAACAAGTACATGTAATACAAATTTTTCTTAATTTTTTTTATAGAGGACTTGTGAATAACCCCTCTCATAACAAGGCAACAAAAATCTCAATTCAAACTATCCTGATCCTATCTATCATGAATACTACACGAAGATGGAATTTAGTAAACTGGCAGAAAATTGACACCTCTTGTACAAAACTACTCATTTCTGCTGCCCAATACTGCAGAATCAATTGTTACTTGAGATACCAATGACTTCAGTATATACCAAATATTTAACAGGAGCAAGCTAACCTGACTTACTAACCTTTCCAAACGTGGACAAAAATTGTTTACACTGAAACAAGTGAAACTACAAAAACTAATATGGCCCATGTAACATGATTCAAAGAGATGCAAATCATGACTTTATTGTAAAATTTACTACATTTTCAAGCTTTCCTCATTCTATGTGTCAAATGTGTTGCACATCTGATCTGTATATGGAACTAAAGAAATGAGAGATATACCTCTGTACTGTCAATTGAAAGTCAGTCAATTTCCGAATGATGATTAATTGAAAGCCTTTTTTCCCTAATCCTCTGCAGCAAATAAGACAAATTAGCAAGCAGGAAGCACTAAAAGCATCAAAATGAACTGTGCAAACAAGCGAATCGTGTCTGTGTTAGTGCTTTAATTGGTGACATACAAAACCATTCTCATTCATATTACAGGCCGTATAACTTTAATAATAGTTTGATTTTCATCTTCTCCTCCTGCTTTCCAAGACTGCTTTTTAATTTCAGTCCCTATTTTATGAGAAAGAAGCTTTTAGTAAAATGTGAAACTAAGTTTATATTAAACTGAGAATATAACTGATGATTTGCAAAAGATTTTGCATGATAAATTGCTAGGGATAGGCCTGAGTGAATCTATGGGAGTGGACACCAGATGTAAAACTGTGGAGACATTGGCAGGAAACCCTGAACAAATACACAATTCGCTAAGTTCATACAAATTTCATGTTCAAATTTTCATCATCCTCATTTTTAAACTTCCACCCCCTCCTCTAATAGAAAAAATCCTCACATGTATACAAAGACAAACACTAAATTCTTCTATTGGCACAACAATTCATCCAAAAGTTTCAAGAGTCTCAGGTACACTAAACACTAATTACCTGATTACAAAAGATGCCAACTAGCTATGGAAAAAATCCTGAAATCCAGATATTCTACCCAGTATATTATAAGCTGGTGAATTGCTTATGACAGACACAAGGTTAGTTTTGAAATCCGGGTTTCAGGATTGACCTGGAAAATTGGCACCCCTGAATTATTGAATTATTGCAAAAATCACTGGAATTGCGACTACAATGTCAATAAGAATATGAATGAATGTTGAGTCAACAATGGAGGAAACAATGATCAGATTTCTAAACCTCCCTGCTCATTCAGCTACACCTATAGTGGGGGTTTGTGGGTCGAAGCTCAAGACATTGTTGCATCATGTCTGCAGAGAGCTGTCACAATCATGCAATGCAAGTTGATTAGATTAGATGCATGCATAAAGCCAGTGGTTGCTAGCATAAAAGGCTTTTCTTTAAATGAAGAAAAACAAGCATCAAAATAAATATAATTTTCCGTTCCCTTCAAAATTCTCAAGGAAGGAAAAGCCAGATAAAGTCCTTGGTTTGAGCACAAGGCTACGGACACTTCAGGAATCAAACAACCAAGCTTTTTTTAGAGGCAAGGAAAACGAATGTTAGCTTACTTCTTTTCTGCACTATCTCTAAAGTTTTGCAAGGCGAGGACAAGACTTTCGTTTTTGTAAGTCAAATAACATGTATTTCAGTTTATTCAACTGAGCGTAGAGGCAAGTCAGTGTATTGGTTCATCTCTCATTACTCTCAATGAAGGCTATCAGAATGTAACATTGAGCAAAATAAGTCTACACATAGACATGCACAGGCCCAATGTAGCAAGAATGGGACTTTTACCCCACTGGGTGAAAAGTTAAATGCCGCACATTAAGTTTGAGATGGTACAAAAAAGACCAAAAGCTGACAAAAAGTGCCTACTATAGTCGACTGAAGTCACACTCTGACGAGATGCAAAGAATGCCAAGTACGGCCAACATGAACTCGAGCTGACAGACACATTGGATATTATTTGATATTCCTCTTTCCTTTCCCCTGATATAAAACTTTTAAATAAGGTCAATAAAGTGCAGATTAACATCTGACCACTAGGTCTTGTAATGCAACAGAGAATTCTAAAGCCCAAGGAATCAGGAAATATGATGGGTGATCAAAAGCTGTGACAACTGACAGTATGAAAGCAAGCAGAAAAGAAGCTCAGAAAAATGCACCCCCCCCCCCTTCTCCTCTCATCACCAGGACTTTCTTTAAAAAAATCATTCACAAACCAAATCACTTATTACATGTATCTTTAAAGGTAACATTTGGCTTTGGAACCACTGTTTCTTTCATGTCAGGTCTTCGAACTCCCTGTAGCATTGCTATCTTGCTTCACGGTTGACAAGCTAAGTCATCATATGTACTAAACTAATATTCAGTCGCGTCAAGAATTGTTAGCTACAGAAAAAAAAAGAAAACGTTCAAGAAGTAAATGGCATTAAAACAAGCTTTATTCAATTTACATAAGCACGTACTGATTTCAACTGTCCTCTTGTATAATACAATGAAAGAACTCTGAACATACAAATTAAATGGGTGGCTGAGAATTAATTCCTCTTCCCCATAATTTACAAACATTCAATTATTTATAAAACTTGCAGATGTTTAAAAATGTCCTATTTACCAGCACTCCAATCTGCATATAATATGTTGATCATCTCTGTGATGACATACTCATCACAGCTTATCCACTTCCTAAGAAAGACTGAGTCTGCCTCGTGGCCCATCCACATCAAACAAAAACTGCTTTACAAATCAAAATCCTTTACACAACGGATCAAGGCATTTCAGCCAAATAAATTAAAAATTGATTAAAGTACACAGTATGTACATAATCTTCATTTCACTCTCTGTGCAAACTCTCCAAACCTCTTTATCTACCTCCCACTCACTTGAGAAGAAAGAAAATAATCAAGGTCATTTAAATACTTGATTACCATTATGAGCAGTGATTAGATCTGTTATCTCAACCTATATGAACCAGTCATGATAGTTTCCTCTCTTTCTTACAAGCAGCTTACATTATTATACTGTATTAGAACACCCCTCCCAAAAGTAAATCAGTTGACTGTGCTTTGAATGCAAATTAGTGTCCCTTGGGTGTTGCGGAACCAAAAAATCAACTAACTTTTCATCCTTCACAATCGTGCCACTGGTTTATCTTACGGTAGATCATAGTGTACGCAAAAATAATTGTCTAGTCTATGCTACCAGTGCCGGTACCAACATAATAATTTGCCGCAGTCCAGTTGTTCATTGGTGACAATTTTTCAAATCTAAATTTCTTTAACCCCATGAAATCAAATCGACTGAGGCTTAATTCTGTCAATGGCTTCAATTCATGAGATAAAAGCCGCATGCAGAGTCTCAGTTGTACAGAACACAATAAGTTATTGGAGAAAACAAAAAGCAAAAACAGGACCAGCCTGTCCCATAGACACACAACAAAAATATGCAGCAAAGTTGTGGATGCATAAAATCTTGCAACGGGCACATGTGACATCTGTGACAACCCACAGCATTCCGAGGCAAAATACAAGCGAAAAAATGCAGAAGAGGGTTTGTTCAAGATGTGCATTCCCCAAATATTTCTGGCTTTGGACTTTTCCCATTTACTTGAAACCAATTAACCATACTAAGCTTTATAGAGACCAACAAATTGTGATTTTCTCTTTTTAGTGGAATCCATTTTTTAAAAATACAAGTAAAAAAAAAAAAATCTTTAAAAATCACCAATACAAAAAAAATGTGCATGTATTTCCCTAGTTGTACAGAGTCATTGATTCTTCATGTTTTCCCTATTGCACGCAGCTAATACAATGATTTCTTTACAATTTATTTTTTAAAGATACTATGTCAAACTTGTACAAAAATCATACTATAAAATGTATAAAAATTTATACAGGAAAATGTTTTTTTTTTAAAGTGAAATTAACATTGAATACGTCAATATTGAAACCTGAATCTACAAATAAGACAGCCAAATCTACGGCTGCTGATATCTAGATCCATAGGATAAAAGTTCCAGTGCAACCATACCTTATACATTAAGACAAATTACACCTGAACCTCATAAATGTGTACAATATTGATAGATAAACAATTCTAGACGCTCGGCAGTAATAAAAGGGTCTGATTTTCAGTTCCCAACTTATGACCACATGAACTGACAATTTTTAGAAGGAAAAAATTGGCACCAATAAGTGGTTTTGACATCAGACAAGCTGAGAGAACGTTAAGAGCAATGGATAAAAACTAAAGTGTTTTGTGCCATAGTTTCTATTTGAATTGAAACATATACTCCCCTCCCATCAAACCCTATTGCAGCTGTAGAAACCCAAGCCTGACTACGCCCGTTACAATTCTCCCTTTTTTCTTAACGAAACTTAATAGGGGTCAAAAGGCTCCTTGAAAACTTTGTCCACCAGAGAATATGACTATCTCTGATTTAACAGACAGAATAATACTGAAAAAAATATGATAAATACCCACAAATCAAATAATCGCCATTGCTCTGTGTATCTTTATGTCTCGTAAGTAGTAAGTAAGAATTTTCTCAGAATTCACAGTTACAATTTCAATCAAATCAATGCCAATATTAAGCCCATGGTAATTACAAACTCTACATTTCAAAATCTCAAGACTTAAAATTTTTTTTTACCGGTACACAAAAATTTGTTTCCATCTGTTTGGTACAAGGAATAAGTATACAATATCTAAGTACAAATAAAAAATACTGAGAAATACAAGCCTCAAGGGAAATGCACCTTTGCAATCAGTTCTGCTTGTACTTTTCCTTATAGGGTTGAGGGTGGCGGGAGGGGGATTGCAAATGAAAGACCACAACCATTGTACTCATAGTTGACATGGTGATGACATGAAGCATTTACAAATAAATAACATACGACATGAGCACAGGAAACATGCAGAGCAGAGCCGAGTAACCTTGTCATAATGCACATTTTCAAAGGAAACACTATTCTTTCTTCATCAACGCCAAGTCGTAAAACTCTCTTTTGATATTCCTGCGTCTTTTCGGTCACACAGGGAATCTACTAGAAGCACCTCTTCATCTCCCCACACCCAATAAACATAAATGTATTGTTAAATTTTACTGTTGTTCCCAACTTCAAAAAGCCTTAGATGGGGTAAAAATCCTCACCATCCCCCAACTTCAACAGACAGAAACAAGTGAGACAGGAAAGACTGCGCAGACAATAATGATGAACATTTATTGCTGAGGCAGACTTTTTGTCAACAAAGGAATTCGCTGTAATAAGAGGAGGATTTACTTCTTCAAAGCAATGGAAGATTGAAAGCGTTGCTCTTGTTTCCTTTGAAAATGGCACATTTCAAGATTACCCATCAAAGTAAAATAAAAGAAGAAGAAAAAAAAGGTGATGAATGTAAAGTTTCTAAAAAGTAGGTCATGCTTGCCCATGCACAAAAACTTTGTACTGGTACAGTGAAAACATCAAAGAGTGATAGATAAAGACTTGTGAACAAGAAAATAAGAAAAAAACGGAGCAAATGAGGTGGTGGGCCCATGCTTGCATGATGGCTGGTGGCTTCTCTCTGCAGGCAGAGCAACTTGAAAGACAATGATGAGCCAGTAGTGCGGAGGCTACGGGGATGGTGGGGGGGGGGGGAGGAGGAGAGAGAGAATCTGGTCGCCTCGGAGGAGACCCTTTCCCTCCGCTCCCTCTCCCTTTCTCTCTACACCTACAGGCAGGGGCAAATAATGGGAGGAGGGGATGCGTGGCTGGCTGTCACTTCTCCGCGTAACATTGGGGCATAACGAGGGGAAGGAACCCAGCGCAGAGTCACAAGCGTGGGGGGAAACGATTCTCTTAGGTACCTGATGAGAATAAAAAGGATGGGGGGAAAAAAGAAATGCTATAAGATTTAAGTAATCCCGTTCACCATAAGATTGCTGGTGGTTCATCAAAATTTAAAAAATCATGCAAACACTGAAATTTTTTTAAAAATACATATAAATATCACTTTCTTTTTTTTTGTACTGTCATAACCCCTCACATTATTTCATAAATAGATTGTCCACATATAATATGATCAAATGTTTCATAACAGGATTAGAACTTGAAATATATTCTGCCTTGGTAACTTCTGATTGATCTTATGAATCTTGCAATTGCATTCTGGATTTGGGTGAACATTTTAAGACTTTCTGTAGAACAAACACATAAGACTACAAATTTTTCTTCTTCACGTAAGCAATTTCATGCCATCTCATAGTTACAGAGCTATACTTTAATGAAAAGGACACAAATTCTGATCACAGCTCTGAAAGTCATCATGAAATCCAACTGCCCTTTGCCACAAAAGTACATTTAAGATGATGACAGAGAATTCCAATTAAGTACACGGTATTAGGTATACAAACAGACCATGCTCAACTGCACATATTTCAATATATTTCATATATAATTGATTGCAGAGCGCATAGTGCCTGCTTTCGAGATAGGGGTAAGCACTATATAAATACAGTCATTATTATCATTATATAGTTTCATATGCTCTCTTTACACAAATATTACTCTTTATTAATCTGCCACCAAACCTCTTGTCTCAGAAAGATGGTGATGGTGGTGGTGGCAGCCGGGGCATGCACAAAGGTTTAATAATAAAGGCAGAAAGTTTCTGCAATCTTAAAAAGTGCAGTTTTTGTGAATGCTTCAACGACGGGCATCAAATGACATATAGTTAGCTTTTTGTTGTTGTTATTAATCCAGTAGCCTTTGAGGGTGCGCCCTTCGGCCCATAGTTGGCTTTTTAAATGAGCTGATATAAATGATGATCTCATAAGCAGTCAGAAACATTGACACACAGGTGGCAGCGCTTTCACACTGCTCCGCCTTCCCCCTCTTCCCAGAATTCTTTAACGTTAACCTTAAGTACTCCTTATATCAATTTCAACCCTTGAATTAATAAAAACACTACACAGAGCTAAGTTCTTCATCTTTGATGTCCCAGGCATAGCCACAAGAAAATCAACACAACTTTCAAGAAACAAACAGGGTAATTGAAGAACATTCTAACAGGATATCTGGCACCTTGCTCTCTCTCTCTCTCCCTACTTGAGACATTCATTGCACTGAAAAAAAAAGTGAAAATAAAAGAAATTTCACAAAGAGGTCACACCTCATGTTTCAGCCATTAACTTGTTAAATTTAACATGAAAATAATTAAATTTTCCTTTGTCTATTTCTCCTTTCACTGTTGGTGTAAATAACTAGTCAGCACTGGTAATATCCCTGATACTACATCCACTCTATGGGCAAGCCTAGGATAAAGGTCACCATAAGAGAGTAAAACGCCAAACAAATCAGACTTATACAAGCAATGCAGCTACTCAATTTTCTTTACTATTAAAAAGAGAGCGAGCAAAATTTTCAATGATATGAAATGAAAAATTAAAATCTCATCTGAACTTAACTGATGTTGATTTCACAACTACTGTGAACACTGGCATTAAATTTTACGCTTGTAATCTTAGAAAGAGTAAGATAAAAGCAATTATCACAATCCAATCCATTGAAAGGTGCCATAACTGATTTATGAAGGGAAGCATGCACAAAAGAAAACTTATAAACAATAAAGTGTCCGTTTTATCGAAGAACAATCAAATTCCCTCACAAACTGCGAATATTGAACCTTCCACCTCAAAAACAATAAAGTGCCAGCATGCCAAGGTTGATGATAATGATATGAACCCAACACAAAACAAAATACTGACATCCTACTATACCTTTTTACTCATGAAGCAAGCAAACCCGTATGTAACACTAGTAGTTAAGTTACAACAATATCTTTTAGAAACACGCCATTTCCAAGACCATCATTACCAATAAGTCGAGCTACATTTGTTGGGTTTTTTCTTGCTTTTTTTAAATCTGGTGAATATGATTAAGTAATTTGCGAGTAAACTGCTATGGTTGACATTTCTTGATATTCTTCAGTTGCAAAGAAGGAAAAAAAATTTTTGTGGATCTTCTCACACTGGCAACCACGTAGCACCATGACCATAAATTAAAAGCATAAGTGATTTGGCTGTAGGTATGCAATTCAGCAATTTCCATAGAATCTTAAACGGCTGTACAGTATCACATTCTCAGTAACCACTAGTGTGCAACAAGTGTAGTTTGGCAAGGTGATAATGCTGGTCTTAACAACGCAAACATAATTTATCAACTTGAAGAGAAAACCTTGCTCATGGATGCTTGAGAAATCAACCTTCAGACTAAATCCTGTTGTGTCAAGTTTTTCAACATGTGATTTGCAGCCAAGTAGAGACGACAATTTTCATTTATGTGTCTTGCAGCACCAAACACCCGTCAGAGAAAGACAAAGTGATGAGATATACAGCAAACTACTCATTCAACCTTCACCTCAACGAACATCTTTGACATCTTTGAGCACATGAATTAAACAAGGAAGCCCACAACAACTTGAGAAATAAGAAAAACAAGAGACTAATGAAGGCAATATAATACTTTTGTCTCTTTGAGCACTCTTGGCTTACTGTAAGAGCACAAAGCGGTAGAGCCCAATAAGTCCTTTCCCTGCCATTTAACAACAACGGAAACAACTCTTCGATGAGCTAGTTCAAGGTAGAGCCCAATAAGTCCTTTCCCTGCCATTTAACAACATTGGAAACAACTCTTTGATGAGTTAGTTCAATAAAAGTGCCATTAGAGAAACGATGTGTGGAAAAGACAGCCGTGGGGAACAAAGACTGGATACACTCAAGATTTCAAGATCAACACCTACTGTAAAAAAGATGTAGACAAGTTCAGAGCATACAGTTGAACCTGCTCAAGCGACTGCCTGTATAATACGACCACCTGCACAAACGACCACTTTCCATCAACTCCCAAATTACGTTTCCTCTATATATTATCCCTGTCTAAGACGACCACCAGTCTAAAATGGACACTTTTTTCTTGATAGTGGATGGTCGTCTTAGACAGGTTTGACTGTACTTGCATTACAATGTATAGATGAAGTATGAATCAGATGATTTAGAAAGACAAGCAAAGGTTTAAACAGCTTGAAGACATAAATGCTTATCCATTTCATAAACCTCAGCAATATTGATGAGAGGTAGCCCTACCCCTGTCCATAAGAAAGCAAATTCTCCTCTTGTTCTGTCCTGGTACAAAGGCACCAACAACGAGGGCAAAATTTTTTAACTAAACATTTGCAGGACTCATAGGTAACAGCTTCATAGCGAAGCAAATACATCTAGATTTACAAAATGACAGCCTTTTAATACTGTAGAAAAATTGTTGACGGAATTTCAGAAAATCACGGGAAACTGACAGATCTCTCAGGTGCCCGAAAAAATCTGTCTCCTGTCGCCCCCCCCCCCCTTCCAAAGAGCTATCTAGACATAGGCGTCAGTGCTGCACATGTTTACTGTGACAATAACAAAGCTCACCGGCTCTATGGTGATGCGGGTGGCCTAGGGGTGTAGCGGGAGAGCCAGGCCGAGTCCGCACAGTCCCCATGATTCCAGGAGCCAGTCGGGGTGGCAGGGAGGTCAGCGGGTGATGTGAGGGTGCCACTCGCGGCATTTCGCACATCTCACACTTCTGCAGCGCTGGGTGGTTGGTGAAGGTGCAGGCAGTGCAGTTCCACGACTCGCCCTCCTCCGAGTCGCCCGAGTTGATGGTTCGCTGGGGTGGTGGCACTGGGAGGACGCGATTGAACACATCAGAGTTTGACACAGCTCCGGTGACCCCTGATGCCACCGGGGTGGGCAGATCACTTGACCGTTGTCTCACGGGTATAGGTGGGGGTGGTCGTGGAGGAGGCGTGGGTCTGGGAGAGGCTGAAAACAAGCATTCAGAAGAAATATAGCGATGGGGATTGAAATAAGCATTCTTAAGAATCTCAGTGAACAAAGAGGCTGAAAACAAGCATTCAGAAGAAATATAGCGATGGGGATTGAAATAAGCATTCTTAAGAATCTCAGTGAACA
>JAUKPP010097670.1:0-15755 GCA_032273245.1 Phyllaplysia taylori
CTGTCTACATTCTCTACTGTTAGAGAACTTTAATACTCTGTCTACATTCTCTACTGTTAGAGAACTTTAATACTCTGATTACGTTATCTACTGTTAGAGAACTTTAATACTCTGTCCACTTTCTCTACTGCTAGAGAACTTTAATACTCTGTCTACGTTCTCTACTGTTAGAGAACTTTAATACTCTGTCTACTGTCTCTACTGTTAAAGAACTTTAATACTCTGATCTGAGTACCCAACAATTACCCACGGAAGATACTAGACAAAGAGAAGAAGTAAAGATGATCTGCGCTGTGGTGTAATGGTTAGGCTCACGCCTTGCATGCGGAAGACCCCGGTTCGATCCCCGATCGCGGACGATCTGTTTTTGTTCTGCTGGGATTTTTCCCTCTCAGCCCGGGTTGGCCCTGACAGGCAGGGTCGAAGTAGCCAGTCTCTTAAATGACCTTACAGTGTTGCATGGGACTTAAAACTGGTAACCAAACACAAACACAAAGTAAAGATACCTCTGCTGATCCCCTCGAGCAAGTAACTGACTTTCAAGAAAAGATGACTGTTATTATGGACGCCGAAATGACGTTATCGAGTTTATAGAGCCCTAAAACCCTAACCAAATAAACCAACAAACCATATTATTATGCTCCGTTTGTTTGATTTTGTTTTGTTACCAGTTTTGCGTCCCCTACAATACTATACGGTCATTTAAGAAACAGGCTACTTCGACCTTGTATGTCAGGGCGATCCCAGCAGAAAAAAATCGCAGATCGTCCGTAACCGGGATCGAACTCGGGTCTTCCACATGACAGGCGAAGAGCCTAACCATTACATTACAGCGCCGGTTCCATGTTTGATCTATCAATAATGCAATGCCTTAGTGACACAGGTAGTAACTCATATTTTGTTTTGTTTTGTTTTTAGATTTTTTTTTTTTTACCATTATATCAATGTGTGAGACGAGAGACCAGTGAAGACCAAACTCCTAATTCCGGGGGCTCTCGTGGTCTAGAGGTTAGTGGTGTCTGCCTCTCATGCCATAGGTCGTGGCTTCTATCCCGGGACGGTGCTGGCATGTTATCCCCAATAAATTTCTTCATCTTCTTCTTCCTGTTCTTCTTCTCTGTCTATATCTTCTCTACTTTTTCAACCAATTTTCTGGCTCTTCCTCTCACTTTCTCCTTTGTCTCCTCCAAATCCCTGCTACTCCTGTCGCCTGCCTTGCTTCTCTTCTCTTCTTCCTTGTCTACTCCTTCTCTTTCGCCCACACCCCTGATCTTAGGGTAGGTAAGATCAAAACACCTAGTCTTCTCCGATAAGGTAAAAAATCTCGGAGGCCCCATGTGTACGCTGTGCACGCTAAAGATCCCTTGGTGGTTGAAAATCGAAAAGAGTAGGCCTATTAGGCTGCCGCCTGGGCAAAGTTCAAAATGAACAATCCCTTCCATAAAATATTTTGGAATGGTTCTGGGCGCCGAAACGACTTTATAGAGTTGATGGAGCCCTAAAACCTTAACCAAACAAATAAACAAACACCTTCCTTCCTGATACATTTGCCTGGGTGAAGAAAAACAATGCAGTCGGCTCAGACTCAACAGCAAACTGGATTTAAAAAAAAGGCTGTTGTTGTTGTTGTTGTTGTTGATGAGGGAATTATATGGGTTTCTCACCCTTCATGTAGTCTTAAAGATCTACAGAGTTATGGCAGTCTAGCTCTGTATCCCGGAAGTGGAGAGCCTTAAATTGGTCCCTTGTTACTGCAAGAGTGCAATGCAGTTTCAAGACCGCTCCGGACCGGATGACTGCTAAGTGCAATGCAGTCACTGAGTAATTTACTGCCATTTATTGACCCATTCATCTATTGCTCCTCTGTAGTTCTCTCGCTTCCCCTCTCTCCCCCTTTCCATTCTTTTGTGGATTTTTATGACGCTAATGGCAACCCTCAGGGAAACTTAAGCCTGTTTGAGTGCTTAAGTAAAAAGCAAAACAAGAAGAGGCTAAAACAGCTGAGGCTGGCGCCTCTATAAACAACCTAATCCTTACTACTAGTAATTTACTGCCACTTTCGATACAACACATGGACATGATGGTTGCAGCCGTTGACTCCGAGACAGAACCATGTCTATGTCACATCATTTTGATGTTGCCCTGATGCAGTAACTTCGTAAAATTATTATAGCCCGGACCAGACCTCTAGAGAACGGTTTTTGGGGAATATAATATTAATCACTGGACGGATTCATTTTAAACTTGGCATGTGCAATATTCCAAGAGGGTCTTGTTCTCCTGATTTTTTCCAGCTCTCTCGGACCTTTCCAAATAAGGGTTTTACTCTATAAATTTCAGCTGTTTTAGACCTCCTCAGAAGCAATGAAAATATAGAAGTGATACAGCATCATAGATAAAAAAAAAAGAACAGTATTTATTTTTATTCTATCTCTACGTCCACCACTTAAAGGAAACACTTCGCGTTCAGCGACAGTGCTCCTCCCTGCTGCAAAATAAAAAATCCCAGATCGCCCCATATCCCATGATTACAAATCAACATGATAAAATTTCAGTTATTTTCAATGTATAGACAAAGAAAAAAGTAGCCTTCAACCATAACGTACTCATTTAAAAATTAAATGCAAACCAAGACCCCTGGCCTAATGTATGTGTACGAAATTTGATAAAGATCCTTAAAAAAAATTTAGAAAGGTATTCCCGAAAAACGGTTCTCACGGAGGCTGGGTCGGACTATAGTATTTGTACATGTGCATACAGTTGACCACCTGTTCAAGACACCACCTGCACAAGCGACCACTTCTCATCGACTCCCAAATTACATTACTTCTATGTACCATCCCTCTCCAAGACGACCACCTGTTTAAAACGACCACTTTTTTTTCTCTATATTGGTTTAACTGTAATTATAATAGCAATCTCGTCCACAGTCAACCCCGCGGCGCCCCAAAAGAATTGAGGACAAAGCATAAAAAACGAACCATCTTTGTAGCCAGTGTCCTTAGTCTTCATTCTGCTTCTCTCCTCTCTATTTTTCTCTCTCATTAACTTGTGATGCCACTTTCTTCACCTTTTCGATATCCGCCTGTGTCTTTGACTGTCTCCCTTTTTTTATACGGTTTTAATTTTAAGTCCCTTGCAACACTGTAAACAGTTGTAGAAATTACAAACCTCAACCAGACTTCAGAAGTGTATGACATGATTCACGGTAGATCTAGTTTAATAAGGACATTGAGGAGGCAGGGCTATTTCTTCCTTTGCCTTTTTTCCCTCTTTCTTTATCTCTCTCATTCTCTCTTACTTTATTACATGTATACTTGTGCACTCTCGCATACATATTATCATGCACACACAACACAAAACACCATGCAGGCAGGATGTCCCTCGAAGAGTGTAACAGCAATTCTATTCAAAGCGAAAGACACACATTCTTACAGCACCACAGACAAAGGAATTTCATTGGAGTTGTCCGTCTTTTCCTCCTCAATATTTAGCTGTTGTGCCTTCCCCTCTCCCAACATTAGTGGCTGCTGCTGTGCATTTCTTCTCCATCCCATATATCATATATATCTTCTGTCGTGTCCCCTCTAAAAACATTATTTCAAATATTATTATCTTTTCCCATATTCCATCTATAGCTTCTGCGATCTCTCCCCTCTAGTAACATTATTTAACATATTATAATCTTTTACCATATCCCATCTATAGCTTCTGCCGTCTATCCCCTTACAGCATTATTTGACATATATTATAATATTTTTCCGTATTCCATCTATAACTGTTGTAATATCCAGTCTAACACCATTAGGTGACGTGTCCTCATTTTTTCCCCCCATGATGGAGTCTCCAGTCGTCCTGTCGGCTGAAGAGGCATGCAGGTCATCTACCCATCGTCCCATGTGTGATTGGAGCCACTTGAGGTGCGGGGTCTCCCACAGACACTGCACGGGGTGTCCAACGGACACAGCACGGAATAGAGGTCAGAGAGGACGAGCTCTGTTTCCTGTGCTTCCTCTTTTCATGGATGACGGCAGTTCTGTTACGTTTGAGAGTCTTTTTTTTAAGCCATTGGTTCATTGTATTTTCCCTTAATCTAGATTCTAAACAAGTGAGGTCTACATAGCAATAGATGGGCCTATCATATATTGTACATGTATTAATTTGTGTATAAGTTAAGACGAAGGGTTTTGCCTAAATCTTGCCTCTTAAAGTTTATCCCCGTCTTATACACATGTAGAGAAAAAATCACTCACCACAACCTCAACAAACCGTATATATAAAATTTTAATGAAGAATATATGTGGGGGTGGGCAAATTTTCAACAGGACTCCTGTCTTCGTTGTTTCTACACCCGTAATATCACCACCCTGTTTGAACCCGATTGGATCCCTCACAATACCATCTCCGACGGAGAGCCACTCATCTCATTATCTACGTCTTATACACGAGATATTTCACAGAAATTAATATCCCATTGCCGAAACAATGGTGACAACCCTTGTGAAATGTGACAACCTGAAGCTACCTGTCATCGCCTTGTTCTTGGTTGGGTCTCGGGGCAAAATACCCATATCTAAAATTATATGTGGGATTTCTAATGATCTCGATGGAATTTTTTTTCCATTTGGCCTTGGATTTGAAGGCATGTACCAATAGAATCTTGACTCTCGATCTATCTGAAGTCTACCCCCGTCGTATACATGTGGCATAAAAAAAAGCTCCACTTGCAATGGCCAAAGTCTACCTCCGTCTTATCTACGAATCGTCTTATACATGAGTATACACGGTTGTCTAAATCTAAGAAACTTTAATCCCCAACAATGGATGCTTGTAGTGGGATGCCCAAAGCTAGTCGGCAGTTTTTTTCGACAAAGCGTTCCATCCCATAATCGGCAATTCTCACAGTAGTTTAAAAAATCACGCGCTGGCGGGGTGAGTTAAGTTTAAAATTTCTCAAGTATCGAAATTACGCTTTTATGAAATGGAACTTTTAGTAAAAAAAAAACCCCGGCCAACTAGCATTCTGCGTCCCACTCTAGGATAGGCCTTTTTTCTAGAAAATCTAAATCTCGATCTAGACATCTAAATTCCACATACCTTTTGATTTCAGATCTGGATGGTAGATTAAGAAATTATGTATATCAAGACCAAGAACTCGAGATAAAGATTATAAATATAAAAGACCTACCCCACACTCACACCTATCTGCAGTGCATTCGAACATTGGCCTCATATGTAAGGTAAATTTATATACAGTAGAACCAGCATATATTGACGTCTGTTAACTCAACATTCGCCTAGGCGTAGCGTCCACTGACCTGTTTTGTCAGTTGCAGGCCAGGCTCATCTATGTATATATATAGATGAGCCTGGCCTGCAACTGGCAAAACAAGTCAGTGGACGCTCCGCCTAAAGTCGACATGATTTGGAATTCCAAACCTTTTCTGTATTTACTTCATCGACATCCCTTAAGTCGACTTTGCCTTTACTTGGAGTGATTGTACTAGTACTAGTCCCAGCTATGTCGACTTATGTGGATTCTGCTGCACTGGTACTTCGATTTCAAGTGATTGGCACGGATTGGTGAAACGGAATAAAGGCATCTTACAAACACTTCGGTTGTATTGACTTTTGCGTGGGTGGGGGCTCTAAATATTCGTCACATTGACATTCACAGGGTGTAATAAAAAAGTAATCCAACTTCAAAGAGCCGGTGTTACCAACCGTTACATTTTCAGCAAAATTATTATTTTTAATACCAATTCAAGGCAGGCTTTATTGTGTTGAATTGATGCTAAAATCACCATTTCAAGGTCACTCATAGTTGAAGAACATTTTCCCAAAACTCAGTATTTGCACTTTCGCAGAAAACCGAGTCAGCACCGAAAGATGCATCTGAATCATATTGACTTTTGTTCTCAAAGTTTTAAGTGGTGCAAACCTCGTAGTTTCCTTAATTTTCAGCTCTAGTACAAATATTTTGCTATATGGGGAATTTATCAAGCAAGCGAAAACGCTGATTTACTCAGAACTTCCCAAAAGGCAGATACCGAGTTTTGAAAAAAGGCCCTTCAATAATTGAACAGGCGTTTCCACTACAATTAGTAAAGACGCTAGCTGGGTATTCAAGAGCTTCAGCTGCTTCGTGGGTGCTGTGTGAGTGTGTTCGCCCTTCGTGGTCGAAGATGACCACAACTCCATACTAGGTTGATGAGCTATGGGTCCGAATGTGACTGATGAGTCCAATCCGGGCCATGAAGGCTCGTCCACATGTAGGACAGAGTTGGGTGGGTGTAGTTGTAGTGGAGGTCGCTCTGGTCTTGTGTACAGCACGTTCTTTCCGGGACCTCAGCTGTGCGATAAATTTCAGCTGCACGAGCTTCAGCTGTTTCATGAGTGCTACGCCATTGCTCACAGCCCTGTTCGGTCCTGGCGGGGTTGAAATAGCCCGTCTCTAAATTATGATCGTTTATGGTTGCTTTGGTTACTAGTTTTACGTCCCTTGCAACACTGTTAGGTCATTTAAGAGACGGGCTACTTCGACCCTGCCTGTCTGTCAGAGCCAACCTGAGCTGAGAGTGAAAAATTTCCAGGATAAAAAAATGTAGGTCTTTCGCACGCTGGATCAAACTGGGGTCTTCCACATGATAGTGATAGAAGGCGAAGACCCTAACCATTAGCCTACATCCCAGTGCGGTGTTCAAGGTTGCAAGGGGCGTCAAACCAAAACCAATCAATAAATCCTAATAGATTGCATTTATAGAGAGAATATCCTTATGTCAAATGCAGGCCAAAGTCATTAAGAAGCCTTCTCAACTACGTACGAAGCATGCAGTGCAAACTATTAGTTTACAAGCACTCAGACTCTAATAATATGGTGATAAAACTTGGTTAAGAGTTTGGGGAACGTCGTTGGCGGAGCGGTAGTGCACCCGCCTACAGATGAGGAAGTCCCGGATTTGAATCAGGGGAGGTTTACCGGTACTCTTTCGGAGTTTTCATCGCTCGGACCCCCGTCCTATCGAAAATAGACATAAACTTTGGAGGTCCCGCCTCGTAAATGACCTTACTAGTGTTGCATGGGGCGTTAATCCAAAACCAAACAAAAATCGTAAGATCTTTCAATGTCTGTTGAAAAATTGTTTTCAACTTGGTAATGGCGTCAAAGTTTTTTTGTTTTTGTTTCTTGATGGTGAGCTGTATCTTCGTACTGCCGCCAAAGGAGGATAGCCA
Organism: Phyllaplysia taylori; assembly: GCA_032273245.1. NCBI lineage: Eukaryota > Metazoa > Mollusca > Gastropoda > Aplysiida > Aplysiidae > Phyllaplysia > Phyllaplysia taylori. The sequence continues at coordinate 7,234 of JAUKPP010097670.1, forward strand.
AGACAATTGTTTCCCATTTCTATTTATGTAGTGGTGCTCCTTGTCTTGGCGTTGTGGTCAAAGGGGTATAACCAAGATAATTGTTTATTTCTGTTTATGTAGTTGTGTCCCTTGCTTTGGCATTGTGACCAAAGGGGGATAACCGAGACAATTGGTCATTTCTATTTACGTAGTTGTTTGCCTTGTCGTGGTACTGTGGGCAAAGGGTGATAACCAAGATAACTGTTTAGTTCTATTTACGTAATTGTGTCCCTTTTCTTGACAAAGGGAAGTAACCAAGATCATCGCTCATTTCTTTATACGTGGTTGTGTCCCTTGTCTTACCAAAGGGGAAGAACCGAGATAATTGTTTATTCCCTATTTACGTAGTTGTGTCCCTTGTCTAGGCATCATGACCAAAGGGGGGTAACCAAGATAATTGTTCTATTTACGTAGTTGTATCCCTTGTCTTGGCAAAGGGGAATAACCAACACAATTGCTTAGTTGAATTTACGTAGTTGTGTCCCTTGTCTTGGCAAAGGGGAATAACCAAGATAATTGTTTATTTCTATTTACGTAGTTGTATCCCTTGTCTTGGCATTGCTTATTTCTATTCACGTAGTTATGTCCCTTGTCTTAACAAAGGGGAATTACCAAGACAATTGTTTATTTCTATTTACGTAGTTGTATCCCTTGTCTTTATGTTTGGGATCAAAGGGGAATAACCATTTCATTTTATGTAGTTGTGTCCCTTTGATTAGAAATTGTTTGGTTTGGTTTGGTTTTGGCCTAATGTCCATTGCAACACTATAAGGTCATTTAAGAGACGGGCTGCTTTGACCCTGCCTGTCAGGACCAACCCGGGGATGAGAGGGACATTGTCCCAGCAGAAGAACGGAGATTATACTCAAGCAAACAAACTGCCCCATGTAGGCCTCGAACGCACGTCCTCTGCATAATAGGCTAAACATCTAACCATTACACCAGACGCCGTTTTTTTTATGAGTGATCGTGGGGTTGAGCACATGTTTTTCCTATACCTCATGTTTACGAGTCCGGCAGCCTCACCACTAGACTACTGACGTCACTAAAACTACAGATAAATACATCATATGTCTATAATTTTTTTATTAGTACATATTTTGTCACATAGAAGGTAAATATCAATACAGTTCGAGATGGTGAATGCAAGACATTCCATACAGTGACAAATTACTTCTCCGTAGATTCAAGAAATAAAAGAAAACAACTGAAACAACGATTTAGACAGTTTGTTAACTATAAAATTAATGTAAAAGCCACTTGTCTCTCCTGTAACCACTAAAGTGATGGAACAATCAGTGAACTATACCTTTTCTTTTTCTTTAGTTAAACAAACAAAAATATTTGTAAAAGCCATCTGAGCTCTTAGAGAGCTATAGGCGTAACACAAAATTTACTTGTTCTGGGTATACCACTCTCTATATATTGTAATTTAAAACCGTATTGTGTTTCCTGTGTCAACAAAAACATTTGATTGTATCTCTGAAAAATGGAATCTATCATGGAATAAAGGATTTTTAGGAATGTAACTTGCAAGATAGATATGATAGTAATAATAAAACATCAATGCAAAAATGATTGGCAAAATGAGTGATTAACTATCAATAAATAATATTATAAGATACATAGTAATATGTAACCATACAGCATTACATTCAACATGATGTCAGATTTATAGTCGGGACTAATAATACGGTTGATTACTATAAAAGAATGGGTTGATAACGTACATTAAGCAAAACATCATTAGGCCAAACGTTACTTTCAGAAAAGCCTCCAAAATGAGGGCAAATTTTATACAATTGACACACAAACACACAAACAGACACAATATTTTATGTGTCCCATTTCCAGCTCATTACATAACAATTCATTGATATCGCTTCACAGACATCAACATACTGAGCTGCATACACGCTATACTTCTGTGTATTATTGACCAATCAGACTTTGTTTTTATGTCTGGAATGTCTTCATACAAAGTGTCAAATTGAAATCAGTGAAAGAGATATTGCCTATTCCAGTACACGTTCGCACATCCAACGCTTTCTTTCACGCCTCTCACAACAGAAGAGTTATCAATCTTTTTCTGTTTTCCCTAGTTTTGGCACATAGTACACAGTGGTTACAATGCGGCCGCTTAATAGGCCTGAAAAATTATAAAATCAGAACAAGCCATACAAAGAGCAGCAATCCACTTGTCTGTCTTTAACTCACTGATCGAAAAGCAATCAACCACAGCAAAAGATGCACACCCCGCAAAGCATTTATGAAAAGCACTTAAGAGGAGCAATAATAACTGGAGTTGTATGTTTGGTTAGGGTTTTAGGGCTCCATCAACTCTATAAGGTCATTTTGGTGCCCAAAAACTGGAGCGGCTCATCAAAACGGAATCTAAATTGAGTAAGGATGCCTGTAGTCCAAATGAAAAATAAATAAACAATTTAACCTTTTTTGAAAATTAAAAATGAATGAGTAAAGAGAAGACCTGATTGAAATGTTTAAGATAAACGTTTATCTCTAAAAAAAACTAGTGCACAGTACGAGTAACTAATGACTCCAGCATAAAAATATTGAGTCTCAGCAACCTAAGTATGGAAATATGGAAATTAAAACCTTTGGTTGCTTCTTAATTATCCTTTACAGAAAGTATTGTATTGTTGTTTCCAGGGAATCAGGAATGTGTTTGGCAATCAACGCTATTATTACTGTTAATTTCTGGGATCAAAGCCTACAGCAATGACTCCAGAAGCAGCAAAAAAATGATTACATAAAAAGCGGAAAGCAGCTACAAATGACTATGGATGAGTTGATATCACCGGAGAAATGAAAAAAACGAACAAAATTATCCGAAGTTCAACTCAACCATAAATGTAAGGAAAAGGTGGGACCGGAGAAAGCGATCGCATTCTTGTGAAACAAAAGTTAGGAGAGAGTAATACAAGTGGAGATGACTTCACTTACGTCTGAGAAATATAAATTTACACATTGCTCTAGGACATACATGATTCACTTCTTGCGGTTCTTATAAAATATTTCATAACATACATGCAAGTCAGTCATCGCTCATACTCTACAGAGTGCTAGGCTAAAACAGCTGAAGCTGGCGCATCTATAAATAATCCAGCCTACTGGAACATTAAGGCTCTCTCTTAAAATTCTCTTTATCTATGATAATGTTTCAATTTGTCTAACTATCTGGCACTCTCATTCAACATGACCTTTCCGTTTATCTGTCCATCTCTCTCACTCTCTGTCTCTCTCTGCCTTTGTCTCTTTTTCTCTCATGCTCTTGTTTTGTATTGACAAACTATACACACACCTATCAAACTTAGTGAAACATAAGGGAAACATGGTTGAAAAATATAAGTTATTTTCTTTAACACTGTCAATGACTTAAAGTTCTAGTGTGTATAATTTTCTACCTAATGACTCTTTTGGCTTTATCTTCTTACATCTTAGGTAGCACACACAAAAAAAGGAAAAAAAAGCCCAATCCAATGTCTATTTTCACTTGCTTTTTTTTTTACCTAGTCATCTCCATATCCATTGTAACCTACTTGAAATGGAAAAAAAATTGTCCTCCTACATGTTCTTAACGTTTTATTCCAGTGACTATTCGCAGGATTTCTATCAAAGAGCAGCACCAAATCAACCACCCGGGACAAATTAATTCCTATCCAAGTCTGGTCTGGGGTGTTATATTTCCCGCTTCACAAAAAATGCCTGCAGAATTAGGCAATGTCAAAATATGGTCAACTCAAAAGTGTTAAGTTTAATTTTTCACAATCCCGCCACAATGGGTTAACAATAAATGCATCTCCGCATTCATGCTAATTATGTGACATTAGCATAAAAAATCTGGTGCAATCCACAAAGACGCAAAAACTGCAACCACAATTAGAGACAAGACAAAGAGAAATCAAAATCTTAGACCCGATGGTTCAGAGAAATCACTCAATAGCTGAGCTTCTCTGTCACAGAGTCGGTCAGTATACTGAGGCCCAGCAGGAGGTCCTGTCACACACACACGAACACACTCAAATGCACATACATTTGGCCGGAACTTGTCTAGTTTAATAATATACATATAACAAGATAGATATACATATTAACTTGATTGACACATAACATGGTTGCTAGCAGATATAAAGACAGATGACTTGGGGGAAAAAACTGGAATAGCGACATCAAACATGCTGAAAATTGGAATTCCCCCTGGTTTTCTGGCTTTTCACAGGGTAAAACTATGTCTTCCACATTTGAAAAATGTCTGTGAAACAAATGTTAACACACAGGGTAGAATCATAAAACCTTGCTTGGTGCTCTCAAATCTCAGCATATGAGATGTCAATGATGAACATTGAGATGTGTACAACTTGTGTCAATATTTTTTCTCTTAACAAGCAAATTATGAACATTAAAATGTGTACAACCTACATCATTTTTTATTTCTAGGAAGAAAAGTATTAGAGATGAAATGACGGTCAATGAAAATCCTGCAGTACAGTGTTTGGTATAATGAGATAAAAGCAAGAGTTATGTTATATCCACAAAGCGAGACGTGTGTATGTTGGGGAATTCTATGTACACTGTGTGACTCACAACCCAATGATTTCATTCAGCTGTGTACAGGGAAATGGAGCCCTGAAAACAATGTCAACTTGAACTACAAGTCCAATAAAATCGGATCTTGGAAGCTGAAGAACTACAAGTCGTGTTCATGTAAAAGTTTGGGAAAGAGTTAAGTTTCTCTCACCTGCTCTAGAAACGCATGGTTGCAGTGATTTAAATCGCTCAGTCCTTGAAAAATGGTTTATTTTCAGCCTTGAAAATGTTTAACAGAATAAATGTCTCGACAAAAGATTAGATATAAGAAGATGAGTGGCTCTCCAACAGTGATGGAGACGGAGACGAAAGATTACTACCAGCTCAGACCTAAGCTACAGCAATATCTTAGAATGATGACTTTCTCTTTTTTTTTGGGGGGGGGAGGAGGAAGGATGGGGTGGTTAGTTCAATGCCTGGTTCTCTTTAAATTTTACTTTAAACAAGCAGCACACATTTATAAAGCAAAGTTATGCGCAAAGCACTGTCTTACTACCAGCATGGGAGGGGAAAATGCTTAGAGATAACTGCATGTTCTCATCAGCAAAAACAAAGAGATATTTTTAGGGAGGACAAATGTATAATAGATCTTATCTGAGATACAAAACCTCCTATTTGTGGTGTGCCTGATGAAATATCTGCCATTTCCAGACAGGTAGGAATGTACCAAATAAGGCCGAACCCAGGTATAAGCATACTTTGACTTAGCACCTAAAAGAACCTAATTTAGCCTAATTTTGGGAGAATCTAATTCAATAGCGTAGGAGATTGTTACTTGACCACATAATGAGTCCACAGATGGGAGGAAAGTGTCATAAAACATGTAAGTCTCTTCCCCTTTACTTAACATGTCGCTAACTAGCACTGTAGCCATTTTGTCATAAAATTGCAGGTTAGCCTAGTTGTCCTACCAATAGTCAGTGGATATACTTGGTGTATTATGGCGTGTGGGGAGGGCATGGTGGGAGTATAGACACAAGCTCTCGCCTCACACCACCAACAGAGAACGTAAAACAATACGAGATACACCAAACTCAGGCTTGGTATGACAACGCTATGTGTGAGCTTATAATATGTACATGTGCATGTATATTTACATTCATGGATATCACAAAGTCACGTACATAACAACAGGCTTAGGCACAAGACAGATTTCCATTGAACTGCAGCCATCATCTCACACGGAAAACTCGCTAACTTTTCTGCACCTGGAGTGACAGTACGATTTGCTTGCAAAAATTCCCCGTTCATGAAATGCTCAGGTTGGCCTTACAGGTTTGGTTACCAGTTTTATGTCCTCTGCAACACTGTAACGCTATTTAAGAGATGAGCTACTTCAACCCTGCCTGTCAGGGCCAACCCGGGCTGAGAGGGAAAAAATCCCAGCAGAAAAAAAACCCAGGTCGTTCGCGCTCGGGATCAAACCGGGGTCTTCTGCATGACAGGTGAAGAGCCTATCCATTACACCACAGCGCCGGTGGCCTTACAGGGCTCTTACTCTTTACTTAATTATCAAAAATAAAACCATATTGTTTTCTATACCTAAAAACTGGAATGAATAAAATCAAATAGCAAAAACGATACTAAAAATCATGATGATTGCATTTATTTATATACTGCATGTCTCTTGTTCAGGCTAGGCTTTATGTGTTTTACAGTCTATTCTCACAACGAGCTATAAAATTGCCCACTAAAAGCTTCAGCCAAACATAGGGGGCATCTTTCAATTATTAAAATGAGTTATCATCGTTAACACTTAAAAGGTGCTGCTGGTCAATTTGAATAACTGTGAACTACAAAGTTTATTTTGATAACATGAGTGAATGAAAGGGAGAGAGGGCTGGGGTAAATTTTGTCACCAGTTTAAGCTAAAATCTTGTACAACAAGATTTTTTTTACCAGATCCGACATCGTTTTGTCTACCGGTACTTGTAAGTATATATTCCTTTCCAAATCGTTATTGATAGCAAGTGTATGAACCACCACTGTTTTTCTTACGCAAGCTATAAAGCATGTGGCCCGTAGCCAAAAGAACTGACTTAAATCTCCGAAAAAAAACCTGTTCATAACCAAACTTGTACGTCAATTTGTTAACAGAAAGCTCCCGGAAAATAAAGTAAACACACACAAACAAGCTCTGGCTGTGGCTGTTAAATTGTCATACATGGCTGGCTTGGTGCATTGCCCATTCACCGAATGCCATTTCAACGTAACTTGAGCAGAAAACACAGGAATATAAAGAGGTCACATAACAATATTACTACACCTTTCCCAATGTGGACAACATATAATTCTCTTTTTCATAATGAATTGTAGAAGAATCCGCATATCTTGACGCCTGTTAACTCAACGTTCGGCTTAAATCGACACATTCCCGACTTTTTCTTTATTCACTACATCGCCAACTTTCTCTTTACTCGACGTAATTTCAAGTCCTAGCAATGTCGACATATCGTCGGTTGCTTTACATAAGGGTGAATAGTACAAGGGCTGTAGTGGGGTATTTGCCTCTTTGCTAAACAATCAGCGATATGCGGGTTCTACTGTACATCCTATCTTTATTAGACCACGGCAAAATAAAACAAAACCAACAATTGAAAACAAGAGCAGATCAAAACCAAACAAACTCTGAAGCGTCAGTGCTGTTATTCTTGGAGCTCCGACTACCTTCAACTAAGGAATGTATCTATCTTTATCATTTTCTGTCACATGAATATTTTCTACTAATTTCCAACCTGCGCACCCACTGCCATTGTGGTAGAGACTCTGCTGGCACTTTGCACTGAGACACCACATCTAGTAAATCCTTAGCAAATTACAGACCGAACAAGATTAACTAGTCTTGATAAAAAATTAACTACGGTATTGATCATCCTAAAATCCTATCACTAGATGTCACTCAAAACACCCCTTGTCGGCACACAGTTCATGGTCTGAAAATGACAAACAAGCTAATCATTTGCTGTAAAATTCTCTTGAAGAGAAAACATTGGTGGCCTTTTGTACAAACCATGTTATAAACGATGTAAATGATAAATAAAAAATGCTCTTATCTACGTGACCATGAGAATCAAATTATTCTCATGGACAAATAGAATATTGGTGGGCTTTGATAAAAAATCATTTACAACTAAAAGGTCAACAACTGAAGTATATTGAACTTTGCGCCAATTATGAGTAAACTAGTAGCTGAGAAGGTGAAAACGCAATAAAAATTACTGATAGTTATAATAACGGATTCCATTTATATGGCGCATATCCCAATTACTGGCTCTATGCGCTTTATAATCTACTACCATAGTTACATGTCCCCATATACCATAAGAAAATTGTGAAGAAATGTCATCCTCAAAAGAGTCAATTACAACCATTTTAATGAAGAGAAACTCCGTACAGTCTGTTAATTTGATCCTACGCATTGTAAGTTGAAATCTGTCAAAATAATCCAGAAAATCAGAGCTTGAACAAATCATGACCAGCCACCGGCCTATCCACCGGAAGTCCTCGTCATTTTTGGGTTTAATATCAATCATTCTAATGAAAGTAAAAAACCCCCCCACGTTTCTTAGCGTCTGCTGACTGTCTATCACACAGTACAACCCAAGTCACAAGTCTCAGACAATTCAATAAATCACGTGAACATCCCACACAACAACAACTACCCATGCTCTCCTTATCTCTCTTCTATTATCATGCTATGTCCTTATCATCTCGAAACTGCTTTATTCCCATCTGAAATTTCCTGACAAGACAAACCGTGACATCGATCAACATCTCTTTGTGAACTCAAGATTAGGGGTTGACACAGCAGTACCCTGCCTTTTGGGGGGGGGGGGGGGGGGGGGGGGGGGGGGGGGGGGGGGGGGGGGGGGGGGGGGGGGGGGGGGGGGGGG
>JAUKPP010097781.1:0-15754 GCA_032273245.1 Phyllaplysia taylori
GGGTGGCAGGTGGGTGGGAGGGAAAGGGGGGGGGGGAAGCAGGATTACTGTCTTAATGGGTACAAATTCATAGACTAATTCAAAAGGTCACTAATTCTTGTTTTCAATGCTTTGTCAATAAATTTGTCCCCAGCTTGGTTACTCAACCTCGGCGAAATTCGAGGCGATGTCTGCTGTGTTAACCAACTTCAATGATACTCAGAAAATGGCTATGGGCCACCAACTCGAGGACATGTTGGTGAAATGTGACTTTAGTCGGGTAAACTATTCTTCTTTATCCATACCACGACAATGTCTTTCTGTGTACCGTAAGTGAACCTTAGAAAAAAATGCTTGTAAGATAAGTGAAAAAAAAAAAAGTTACCCAGTTGATAGATAGTAAACAGAATACGACTCAATGATAAATGGTGAATAGTATACGTCCTGATGATGTTAATTATATATATGGTGAACTGTATACGTTCAAAATGATATAACATGGTGAGCAATATACGCCCCGATAATACAGGGTGTTTTCTTCTTTATATTGATCGATTCTAGATTGGATTAAGTCGAAAACGGTAAGTGATATAAGTACATAAACAGTTTTTTGCACATCATTCACTGGGCCATTTAAGTTTTGTTTGGGGTACTTTATAATAGATAAGATTATGTTGATAGATAAGGCATCTTAAAAAGAAATTAGTGGAACATGGCCCTTTTTAGGCCAGGGCGTCAAAACAGCGCACTGGTATACCAAGAGAAAGACTACTAGGAACCATCGTAAGGCAATAAAAAGATGGTTACAACTGTTTTTCCAAAAGGAATGTCAAACAAGCTCTGGTTTCATGTCTTACGAAAAACAAAATTCATTTATGTGTTTTACTGCTTGCAGTTAGAAAGCGATGGATGTTTCTTAGAGTATCAAATTAATGAAGCCGTCTTTTTCAATTGATCGGGCACACTGCAGTTCGCAACTTCTCTTCTTGCTATCTTCGTTATTATAGCGGTTCACATTACCAGTTTCTACCAAATTTTGATACAAAGTTTTGATTGAGTTTTGGATTGTGCTATTCTTGCTATGCTCAGTTGGAATTTTCTCAGAACAGCAAATAATGCGCGAACTACTTTGTAAATGCACAAGACGCACTTGGTAAATGCAAAATTAGCGTCATTTCGGCACGCTAAAAAATCGTGGCCTGTTTGCGCAAAATGGTGCTGCCGCTGCCGCGCAGCGTGGTTGATTTTGGTACCAGAAAATATTTAAATGGCTGATGATTAATCAGTAGAAAAAAAAAGGCTTCTGTCTCATATCGTCTTCGAGTTGTTTCAGTTTAGAATCGATAAATAAAGAAAACCCAAACAAAACAATCCTGTATTTGTAAACATTATGGTGCGCAGTATACTCCCCGATGATAGATGGGTAACAGTATACGTCGCGATAATAGATGCTGAACAGTATACGATCGGATCATAGATGGTGAACAGTATAATATCTGACAATAAATAGGAACAGAAGAGAAGACACAGGCAAACGTGTAAATCTACCCCCTTCCCTCAATCCCACTTCTTTCATTCACTGTGTACTTTGCTTTATATACATGTACATGTAATATTCATTTACAGATCAATTGCTCCCATGACGATTTTCAACAGACTTTCAACTCCCTGCATGGAAACTGTTACACGTTCAACTCGAGACTAGGCCCTCCCAGGTACATTGCTATTTTAAATTAGCCCACCCTTCTTGTTTAAAATCGTCAATTTCTATTATTTATGCTCCGCACAGCCCTTCCCCTCCCCTCCCTTTTTTCAGTCCCTCGCCCATTCCTATCATGATTTAATTGACTCCATCTATGCTACCGACACACTCGTATACCACGTCGTTACTTTTTTGTAAATCAAAGTGACTGTTGTTTAGGATAAAGTGTGTCAACTTTGGCAGTGGAGACCACAGGCACCTCTGTTCTAAGTAAATGGAAAAAATTCTTCACCAAAGATAAGAAAAATGAATAAGGTTTTGTATTACACATAACTGTAGCCTATATGCCCAAAACGGCCCACTTTCACAGACGGCGGTGTTGCAATTGTTAGGCTCTTCGCCTATCACGCAGAGGATCTGGGTTCGATCCTCATGTGGGGACGAGCACCTGCGTCCATTTCTGGGATTTGTCCATCTCGGCCCGGGTTGGCCCTAACAGGCAGGTTCGAAACAACCCGTCTCTGAAATAAACTTACAGCGTTTAAGGGGCGTAAAACTACACACCAAACCAAACCAAAGACCTAACCCCGTTTCCAACACTTTTGACAGGACACTATCGGCAGTTGGACATGCTTCAGGATTAGTAATGGAACTAAATATACAGCAAGATGAATATCTGGAGATGACTTCTATAAGCGGACTCAAGGTGATCATCCATGAACCAACCTTGATGGTCTTGCCTGAACTGGATGGCTTTTATGCCTCACCGGGTCACAGCACTGCCTTTGGTTTGAAAAAGGTAAAGTTGGAGTGGAGAGGGTTAAATATTATAGTAAGCTCTATGGTTGGTTGCGAACCTCCGTGGTTGTCAAAGATGTCATGTTTTAACAATTTTGGATCGCGCTCTCCGATGTCGTCTACATAAATCTCAAGGTGACACCATCGAAGAATAAAATGCATGAAGAATGTAAATTTGGGTAGTAAAAAAAACGAACGGGAGAGGGAGTGGCGAATTTGACATTGCCTCGTCGTTTGAGAGGGCGTGGGGCAGACAGAATTCAGAATACCTAAATGATCACATCGATGCACCGCACCAGTTTAAAGCCGCGACCGCGCCGCAATAGACACCGATGAGGCATTTAATTGAAGGCGATGGGAGAATTTCTAAAAAACAGGCCATGTGTTATAAATGCGATTTCTTTTTGGATGCAGAAATCATAGGTCTATCCTTATCACCACATCTACATCATCACCATGACATCATTAACATTTTTATGATCATCATCACAATCAATAACAAGAACAACAGAAACAAGCACATCAGAAAAAAAAAAATCAGCACCACCACCACAACCACCACCACCACCAACATCTGCAAAAATAACAATAGCAATAACACGAGCAACACCGACAAAAACAAGAATAGCAACAAACAACTTATTTATCTCTGACTTCACTTCACAGAGAGTCGTGGAGAACCTCCCATCTCCTTACGGGTTGTGCATAAACGTTGATGATGATGAAAACCGACATCGTAACGTGTACGCAGCTACGCACAATGCCGACTACAGCGAAGGAGCTTGTCAACTAACGTGTCTCCAACTGGCTGCGATAGAAGAATGTGGCTGTTGTTTCACCACTTATCCCTGCCCTTCCACCGAGGTGTTAACGGAACTTCTGGGCTCACCAGTACAGGCTGACCCTCCTATGCCTTGTGATATACTACAGAGGAATATCAGCGAGTGCTTAGAACAACAGAACCAACTTCTTGAGGCTGAGGCGCTCCCCTGCTTGAAGAAATGCCAGCACCGATGTCGATTTGTCAACAACGACGTGCACATCACCATGGCCAAGTGGCCGAGCAAGGCGTCTCAATCATACACACTGAATCAATGTGGCGTCAAGGATGAAGAAACGTTTCGTGACTCTTTCCTGCGCTTGGAAATATTTTTCGAAAGTTTGATTTCTGAAAACATAGTGGCCAGCCCTGTCTTCGATTGGAACAATGCACTCTCTGACTTCGGGGGTCAGCTCGGGCTGTGGCTTGGCTTCTCCTTGCTCACGGCCATAGAGTGGCTCGAGTTGCTTCTGGACCTTGGATGTCACGCAATGAAGAAGTTGTTTGTAAAAAGCGGTTCGGCTGTCAACGACCAGGTCTAGATTTTTTGAGGGGCCAGCTATCATTTAGTCAAGCATTCCTGGCTTGTAATGTAATATTTTGATGCCAGCCAGAATATTTTGATGGCAGTAATATTTAGTGAGTTGTTTATAGAGATGCGAGCCTCGGCTGTGTTAGCCTCGAATATTTTGATAAGAGGTTGTTAGAAGTAATTATTATTATTTTTTTTTATAGAGGCGCCAGTTTTCTTACCGTTTTAGCCAAACAATTAAAGATTAATAAATTGTTTTGTTTGAACGCAAACAGCGGCTGTATAACCCCCGAATAAAAAGTTGTGGTGAGTAAATTTTCCATAGAGGCGCCAGCTTTCTGCCATTTTAGCCAAATTGTTTTGTTGGAACGCAAACAGTGGGTATACAATCTCCGTACTGGTACTTATATCGTTTTAAATGAGAAATTCGTTGGCAGTTTATAAATGTCCAGCTTCTGGATATTTGTGCCCTTGCGTCATATTTGTAGCATAAAATTTATGAATTTAGTCTCTGAGAAAGTGATATCTTCAGAGGTACTAAAGGGAAAATGTGTTTGTCACTATAAGATGTCTTTGTTGCTGTCAAAGCATAAGAATACAATAAATATTCCACAAGCGAAAATTGCAATCAAAAGCTCAACAGGGCTTTACAATTTGATTTGTGATGCTGCACTTTAGTAGGCATTTTCCTCTAGAAAGACCCAAGTACAATGTACATAAGTATACTCTCCGATTACTTTGAAATGAGAGGCGAGTATTCTGGCCTTTAGCCATGAGAATGCCCCCCTCCTCCTCCAATTTAAAAAAAAAAAAAAAAATTAAAAACTTCTAACAACATAAACATGTGTGGAGTCCATGCAATCTCCTACAGGGTTGTTGATTATGGAGGTTTACAACGTTGTGGACATTGAAGTCATATTGATGCATGAACAACAGTAGCAGAAACATGATGTAGAAAGAGCTTGTCCACGCGCGTTGCTCCATTACGTGTTTGTCCGGTGTCATGTCTCTTTGTTGTCTGAGATCCTACAGCTCCTTCGATACTATACTATGAGGTCATATCAGCGTCATGGTAATAGATTGCATAGATTGGTAGCCTACTATACTTTGCAACGTCGGAATGCAGATGGTGAAGGAGAAAATAATAAGGAAAAAGGGGACAAGATAGCAATGAGCAGCGAAGTCTACATAATTTATGTGTGACGTTCTCGTTCCGCAAGGGGGCGGCGGATATGCAGGGGTAGGAGGTTGATGTCTCGTTAACCTCTGTGGTTGTACCAGCGATGGCGTTAGGAGGCTGCTCCAAAGTCTGAGTCATGGCATGGAATGAGATAATACTCGATCACGAGGAGCTGCCCGCAACCATCCGCTCAAAACGCCCCGATAAGGCTACGCGTCCATCAAAATACGATCACTTCCAGGCCAGGCTAATGTTCGAAGCTTTTGTATGGTGTAGAACCGACTCAAGACAAGCCACATCCACCGCGTCCCAGTGACAACTTGAGTGTTTTCACTCTAAGCAACAAAGTGCGTGGTACTCAGCGGTGGATAGAAGCTTTGTCTGTTTTTGTTTGGTCAATTGTTGGTCGAATCGAGGCTTTCTTGTCACCTGTATGGCTGACGAAAAAAATTGCATGCAGGAAAATCGGGTAGTCAAGCAAAGGAAGTCAATGACTGACGAAAAGGAGCTCATTAAGGCGGAGCGTCCACTGACCTGTTTTGTCAGTTGCAGGCCAGGCTCATCTATACTTGATATATATACATATGAGCCTGGCCTGCAACTGACAAAACTGGTCAGTGGACACTCCGCCTTACATATGAGCACGGCCTGCAGCCGACGAAAGAAGTCAGTGGACTCGCAGCCTTACAAGGCCATAGGGTATTCAGTAACTTTTCCCCAACATGTACATAATAGATCTAGACCTACTTGTCTTAGTTTGTACATGTATTCGTTTCTACAAAATCAGCACAAATTTAAACCTGCCTTTTCGCTTGGACATCATCATCAGCGTCTAAGGTATATTGATTAGGCTCTCGACCTATCACGCAGAAGACAGGGAATTCGATCCCCACGTTGAACGGTTATCTCCGTGTCTCTGCTGGGATGTTGTGTCCCTCTCAGCCCACGTTGGCTTTGACAAGCAGGATCCAAGTAGTCCGCCTCTTAAATGACCTTGCAGTGTCACAAGGAGCGTAAAATCCCAAACCAGTTACCATGAAAAGGCGACATTGTGATATGTCAAGATTAATCTATTAACCTAAGGGAAATACTTTTCAAGTTCAAGGCTTATTAAAAGGAGGGAAAGTTTCTGGCTAAAACAACAAAAGAGGCTGGTTCTTCTATAAAATAGTAACTTCGAACTAACTAACTCCTTTTGAAATATACCACAAACATGAAAAACGTTTCGACATTCAAAACGAGAAAGGTGGCTGTTTAAATTTTTTATTTCATTTTAGTGAAACAGAACTAATCATTGTAAACGTTCCTACACTGCAGGATATGAGTATAACACTTTTGGGTAGGCTACATGGACAACAAACGTAATAAAACCCCCCAAAACAAGTGAACAGAACCCAGCAAAAAGAAAAAAGAAATCCAATAGAAAGCCGGGAGATGGAACATCTTGTACCAACACTATATTAAATTATATAAAGTTATATCTAAAGTTGTTGGCTTTGATATTGCTCCCCTTCTAACACTCTTAGATCAATTAAGAGGCCAGCTTCTTCAATCCTCTCTGTCTGAGCCAACCCTGGCTGATAGAGAAACTGCATCCTAACAGAAGACAGAGATGCTCGACTGGACGGCTTCCCCTCATGGCACTCACACTCCTGTCTTCTGCCATGGCAGGCGAAGCCTCCACCCTCCCCCTACTTTCCTCCCCCCCCCCCTCTGTAAAAAGAGATAGATTACCCTTTGTACAGATTATCAATTAGATATGCGTATAAGTATAAGAACAACGTCATGCATCCTGGAAATAAGTTATGAATAGAATATATGCAAGTATATTATATATATATACATGTATAATATATTGTACCCACTGACCAAACACTAGCATATCTTTCACATGTCCAAAACTACTACGTTTGTAATAAGTTTCAAATCTGAACCTGAACATGATGTAAAGATGGATGTCTGAAGACAGAGAGCAAACTTGCCACCCCATCTGTGTAACACTTTTGTATTGTCTACCCAGATAATTTAAGTAAATAATTTCGATGTTTGAGTTTTAAACCTGTGGAACTTTATATTGCAATATGACTAAGATATTACCCCTGAGGTGCATACAAGATTGCACAGAGCTCACAAAGTGACATGGCTCATCAGAAGATTGAAACATGATAAAAACCATACTTATGACTTTGCTAGAAGCAAACAGTTTTTGCATACTTAGGCAAGCTTGGAGGTCATGAGTAAAAAAATTCTTTTAGATGCTTAAAAAAAATCACTACTACCATTCCACAATCGCCTAAGTCATGTTTTTATTATAACATTTTTAGAAAATGAATGAAAACAATAGCTAAGTCCTATACTCGGTATTTATGCAAAAACAACAACCCAGGGTTATTTTTATTGCAGTGCAATTAGGCAGCAAATCTGTACCCTTTTTTTGGGAAATTCCTCTGTTTCTTCTACTTTTATTGAATCGGGGACAGCTCTGTTTTACCTTATGAACACAAAGAGCTTTTCTTTCACATTATCTTACCGCAGACAAGAAAAAAATTGTATCTAAGGTTTTCATGAGGAGTATTTCTGATAGAATAAGACTCGGCAGATCTCAGTGAGACAATAATCTGAAATTGCCCCAAAATGACTGAGGTAATTGTGGAATGGCGGTGATGAAATATCTTTAATAATTTTATGGAGGGACTTTGTGACTTTAATTGACAAACTGCAAAGCTGGTCCAACACTCACCTCATAAAATAAAGAGATAAATGTGATACAAATACATTTTACAATAGATGTATAGCACTGAGACCATCTTATCATCATCCAATCCTACTCAACTTGTGGCGTATCTATACAGCTTCTGTTACTAATAAGCTTACTGTCCTCAAAAAACAAAAAAGAGATATATAGAAAAATATATTCTCAAATTTTTTCCGACAAGATAATAATCAACTAAAAGAATTAAAAAAAAATTGTATTGCAAGTAAGCGGAGAGAGATGCACTTCTCACACAGTGCCTTCATGGAGTGATTGGTACAAAAATCTTCTTACTACCATCATTCTCCCTAGCTGGTCAAACGTTGAGACCAGTGCTTACTAAACTGCCACACTCTCTGATCACTAACAGTATTTTCTAACCTCCACTTCATCGCAAGGACTCATCCAGTCAGACAGACCAAATAGTACAGCAAGGATGGGAGAGGTGAGAAATGTGAGACATGCGAGTGTTTACTGCCCTCTGGTTATTCCCTTTACAAGATTAGAGCCCCCAACTACAAAAAATATCCTGACATCTATGACTGATTTATTCTACCCTGCTGAAAGTGGAGGCAAGGCTGGTTCAGAAATCCAGATTTCTCTACAAAATCAGCACCTCTGCAAGATGGTGTTGTGTCTATGGACTATGTGAGGGCATAAGAGAAGTGGTGTCAGAATGTCTAGAGATTTATGGAGCACATAGATATATACAGGGCTGTAGGATGGAATGTCACTCCAAGAAATATTGGCTGAGTGAGGTTGCGTATGTGTCCATGTGGATGCTTGCGTAGGAGCTTGATTTGGTTAGGTTTTATGTTGTGCCCCTTGTAACACTGTAAGATTATAATAGACGTAGGCTACTTTGACCCTGCCTCTTGGGGTTAACCTGGGCTGGGAGGGACACAACATCTCAGCAAAGAAACTGATGCTTGTCCAATGTAGAGATTAAATAGAAACTAAACATTCTGCATTACAGTTTTCATAATACTTAAACTTGCACCATTTCACAAGCATTTTTGCTTTGGAGAGCTATCATATATTATGAGCAGCTGTTGGGGACAAAAGAAAATAATATGAGTACCAAAACTTAAGTGTGAAAACAGAAAAGTAAGTATCACCATGGCAAGATATTCTCATTGTATACAGCTCCAGAAGGGAGGCCTTTGGAATGCCACACAGCACCTCCATGTTAGGTAAAACAACATAATGCAAACAGTATACAATATGTGTAAATCATATTAAAATAATGAGCATAACATCATGACACCCGAGAGTAGTCATGTAATCTCAAGGTGCCTCAGAGGAGCATGTCACGACTGAGCGTTTCTTACCCTTACAGAGATACTTCTGATGTGTTAATCAAATAGGTGGTTTCTTATTGACTAGATACAAGCATCTCCCTGCACTAGGTGCACCGTTTGTGTGAGTTCACAAAACCATACTGCGTTGCCCTAGTTAAAAAGTTAACATAGCTAGTTGAGACTACAGCAAGAGACAGGTGAGATAACATGACAATAGAAGGGTTTTCGAATAACAAAGGGTTAATCTTTTCAGCACCAAATGGACAGAATTTTGTTTTACCCTTACAACGTAATTACTATGTGTAATATAATTGCCAGAAATGAATAGGCTACTAATGGCCCCCCCCAAAAAAAATCAAAGGAAAAATGAAAAAATCACCACACTTCCCATTTTTGATATAAGATATGCACTATGTAATCTACCATGTCATCTACCATGAACAAAACGGAGCTGGCTCAGGACATAACATCCAAGCAGAGACACAGAAATGCTCATCCAACTTCGGAATTGAACTCCTATCCTCTACAAAATAGGCAAAGACCGAACCATTACACCCTAGTTGTCAGCCAATGATGTTTGATACACCAAGAAGGTAAGATCTTGTAAGTATAACAATCACAACTACATTAACTTGAACATAAGTAAGACAGGAATAGATTTTGTGCATCTCCAATCACAGACAAGAGATATGTGTAACGGTCATAGGGAGCACAACAGAGGCATTATATTATATATATGTGATATCTCAAAAGTAGGTGATTGCTAACAGGATGATGTAAAAATCCTATTACCTGAGCAAAAGTTTGATATATAGGCCTACTTGAAAAAAGAAAATGTATTTGATGATCTTGTCAAATAGAGAGAATATTATAGGCTTTCAGATCTGGTAGAAGGAGATCACTGTTTTGCTGTTTGGTTAAGGTTTTACGCGACTTATGGGACTATACACACTGTAAGGTCATTTCAGCACCAGGAACTAAAGTAGGGATGATAGTCACACATAGGAGTAGAAGGAGTAGATCACCCTAGAGCGCCCGCCAAACACTTGTGGTAGAAGGAGATTTCATGTTGATGTAAAAAGAGAAGGTTTTTAATTAAAGCAGTTCCATAATTTTTTTTTATTTTAAGGCAAATGATTAAGAGAAAAAATCCCTGAACAACAACAGCAAATAAAAAGAACCAAACCAAAAATTAAGATCTTAGAACATAATGAATACAAAAAAATTGCTCACTAAGTCTAAAGATAATCATGGTAAAGAGGGACTCTTAAGGAAGTTTTTGTGATAAAACATTTTCACATAAAGAAAAAGTATAGTATGGCATCATATTCATACACTCATAGAAAAGATGGTGGGGAAAACTAGAGGGACAATCATCAATATAATAACATACTGATGAGATCATGGAATGAAACAAAATCTATGAGTAAATCAAAATCTTTCATCCTTCTAAAAATGTAGTTTTCAATAAGAAAGATTTCATCACTTCATAGGAATAAGATAATTTACTTAGTTGTAAATGCAAAGAAATTCTTGGTTATTAGTTTATTTCAGGCGAAGAGAAAGGAATTTGTACAATAATGGTTATTTAATGGTAAAAAACAAAAACAAATGAAATAAAGTGAAGTTCTGGTTGATAGAAAAAGAGATACTTTGTGGTGTTCTCTCTACATTGACAGAGTAGTTAAATATGACTTAGAAAAGAAATGTAAAAATGTGAGAATAGGCTACATGAATGAATGCTTATACTTGATAATGGTTCAGTAAGAGAATGAATGCTAAAACCTCTTATGTGAAATGGTTCAATAGCAGATTGACTGACGTAAGGTGAAAAACAAGCTCTCTATGCTTTTGAGTAGATTTCATTAACAACAATATCTATTGATGTTCAGCCAGCTACAAAAGATTGTAAAATCTTCAGTTTTCCATATGTTGCAGGCAAGAGAGGGGCAAAATACTACGTCCATTGTGTTAGGGAAAAAAATTGGGTAAACTCGGAAATATCTTTAATGCTCAGCCAAATCTTTTGTCTGAGTGATATTTTATCGTAAAATAAAACTGTTTTGAGCACTAACCTTTTACAAAAAATCCTAAGAGTTGGCCCATATGCGTCTGACATGACACATTTTCTGTTTAAATCTTAGTATGTAAGAATCATAGTAGGCCTATGCCCCTAACGCTGAAAGCTGTCAAACTGAAAAGTTGCAATTTTATATTCTAATATCTTAATTGTAGTTTTCTTTTAGAGCAAAGGGTATATTATTTTTCAGTTTATGCAAAATCTCAGTGTAGAAATCATTGCATACACTGAAAGCAAAATGCACAGGGGCAAGAAATTAGCGCAAAACAAAGCAACAAACTGGGAATGTAACATCTCCATCATCTGATAGATTGTATGAATTTCCCCAAGGGATCCCATATAAACATACTTTGAGTAAAAAACATAATTAAGCTTTTACTTTATCCACAGTAGGCCTACACTCCTTTGTAGAATGTAGTCAAAAGTCCGGAACGAATCTCTGTGTTCAAAGTACAGTTTCTCAGACTTAAAGTGAATTTTAGTGTCTTTATATGGCCAAGTTATGTCGAAGCATTGACAAACTACCTCGATCCCTGTAAATGTGCTTCACCACCTGAATTTTGATGGCGACATGGGAATGCACCCAGGTTCATGTATTCTTCCAAGCACAAATGGGCATGTTTTAAGAAACAATCATAGCAGAATACAACCAATACCAACAGATTGCATGTTCATGAAAGGGTTTCCAGTTCATAAACGCAAACAGGGCGTAAGCTGGGAAATTCCTTGGGTCTGCAACAGTGCCAGCTTGATTGCATAAGATAACAAAAAATGTCAATAATGTACACATCTCAATTCTCCCAACCCCGAGATCTTAATGGTATGTTAGATTAAAACTACAATTCCTTTACACAAATACAAGGGAAAACAAGTTGCTATGAAAACAACTCTTGTCATGATAATCATTGCATACATGTCTCATGATCACATTTTATTTTCCATAACAATACACAACATTTTCTCCTAGAGGTGTCATAATTGCTTGTCTTAAAACTAAAATGCTACATTGATTTACTCGACAAGTGTATTCACATTGACATAATCAAGAAACTAACAGCAACACACTACATAAACAACTGCATGGTAAGGATGCTGTCAGAGACAATACAGCTGGTAAAATCATCTCCAAAGATTCTCAAGTCAACGATTCAAAAGTCACATACTTTCACGACATAAAAGAACCACGCTTAAATATCTAAGTTAACATTTTCGTAAAGTATCACAGTTTAAGAAGAGCTGTGTTCATTAGCTGGCGGTTATCAAGGTGGGCATGTAATTTGTAGTGGAGTTTTATCATGTTGCTGGTAAACAATGATGTCTGTTGTGTCTGAAACAGTTGTCACTATCTCTCATTGTAAGATGTATAGGGTTGGGTACATGGTTGAATGAATAGGGTGGTGGTGGGTGGGTGGGGGGGGGGTATACATGAAAACATACTAAAACATGTGCAGTTACTGCACAATTAATAATTAATTCTATACACAAACTCAAAACTGTTTCAAACTATTGCAAAAACCATAATTGTAAAGACAAAATTATTGCAAAGGATAAACAGACTAGATAATAGTTCACATTTTTCCCCTCTACCAAATAAATGGCTTCAGTTTAGTATTGAAATATCCTTTAAAGCATCAAAATGAGGATGACTGGAGTCACTTGTCTATCAGGGTGGCGTGACTGTGATGTCGATGTTAGGACCAGTGATGTCTGGTATATCCTCAATCTCATCATCGTCTTCTTTATTCAAGTCTTCATCTTTCGGGCACGGGGGCTTTGTGTCCTCCAAGCTCGATTCGTTCTGAGTGTTGTCCAATCCATTCTGAGAGATACTTTGACCAATGAGCTCAATGTTGATGTCCAGCTGATGTGGCCCCTGCATGCCGTCTGCGTCCACTAGCTGGTAGATAGGTGCCACGGGTAGAGTGACGGAGTGTCGGCGGTGCGCTCCGTCGTTCAGCACGGGAACTTGGAGAGAGACTGACTGTCTCCGGACCCTGCGAGAAAAAAACAACAACATAAAAACATTCACAGTGAGATATTTCCAACTTCAAACTATCAGAGGCAATGTAAACACAACCCATTTTGCTATAAAAAGTGTAGTTGTGAAAACTTTTGTGTTGTCAAAATGTGAAATGGAAGATTTTAACTTGTCTTTAAAAGGGCGTTACAACTTCCCTACATCATTAACACTGAATCCTGACACATGAACTAACAAATACTAATAGGCACCACATCCGGACAAGGGACAAGAAAACCCTAACTTGTCTTTGAAAAAAGGACAGCTTAATGAACCTCTTGATGAAGAAATCATATGTCAAAATTTCTTTTAAAGAGTAAGGATAAGTTTGTCAATAAGCGTGGTTGCAGCTAGACCCTTACCCAACATCAAATTTGGCTGATATGGCATCAGTATCTAGTACACAGTCATGTGCTGCCCTCACTGTTTGAGACTGTGGCTGATGTATACATTTAATTTTCTTGTCTCCACTTTTTTTAAGGGCTTTATAATGTGTGGATATCTAATTAGCAAAATATGGATAAAAACCATTGTGCTATATATCTAGGTACTTTGACAACAGATGATACGTGTGCATATAACATTTAGTATTTAAGACAAAAGGGTGACATTGCCTTTAAAGTTTAAAGCTAGAACATTGTAAAAAGTAACTAGAAACTATTTTTTAATAAGTAAGTAAAAGAAAATGTTCAATTCAGCAAAATACACTGAAAATGCCCACTGTAATCAAAAGTAATGAAAAAGAGAAAAAGCAAAAGAAAGAAAAATTGGGAAGAAGAAAAAAAAGAGGCAAATAAGATAGAAAGGAAGAGGAGGAGTACAATTACGAAGAGGAAAAGAAGGAGGAGTAGTAGTAGGAATAGCAGAGAGGAAAGAGCTTAAGGAGTTTTTCCTCACCGGTGTCCTGACTGGGCTGGGAGATGTGAATTCGCACGCGGTCTCGGAATAGTAGCCGTGTTTGCTCCGTGGATTCCTCCTCCAAGTCGCTGGAGTCCTGGCGCGGGCCGGGAGTCCCAGAGGCGTCCCCCTGCGGATTGGAGCCATCGGCCGTGGCTTCCGTCTCCGCTGACTCGGAGGGTGTCTCCTGTTGAATAGACATCAGTGATTGTATGTTAGCAGCAGAAGTTTTTTTTCTATGCCTGTACTGCTGAGTTGTAATTATATTTTGGTCACTATTTGCACATTATTGTTGAGTCCTTTCTTTTGTGACTTTACTATGGTTATTTTAAGCATCAGGAAATACATTTGGGCAATAGTACACATCTCGTAGAAATAAGTGCAAAGAGCTTGCAACGTCATAGAGCCAAGATCCTGCTTTCAAATCATGTTGGTGACTCCATCCCATGTATTTGTAGCCTATCTTTTGGAGACGCCCTGGGAGAAACTGTTGTTTGTTATAGAAAATAAAAAATAATCATATGATGTGTATACAACATACTAACATGATGTCAGTTGTTTTTATCCATATACATTTTTATGGCTTGACCCCCTGTTATTCCATCTATAGACATTGAAGTTGTAGGTCCCTCTGTTTGCCCCCTCCCCCTCCAGTGCTGAAGGGGAAGAAGAACTAAATACAAAATAGCAACTTTAATAGCAAACAAAACTGCCTAGAAAGGTCATAATATATCAAGTAACAGTAAAAACCCTCTCACAAACACACTGTATCCCACCTGGCCCACAGCCACTGCTAAGTCTTCTGTATCGACTATCTCCGACTCCTCGGACTCGTCCAGTTTCTTGTCTTCTGCCGCCAGTTCGGCCACCACCACTCTCGCTATGTCGCTGATGCTGCCGCTTTCGTCCTGAGAAAAATAAGAAGAGTGTAATACTTTCTCTCCACAGCACTGCACTAATTAGGAAATGCAATCATTATTAATATTCTTTGAGAGTGCAAAAATAAAGTGCTTTGGGCACTGCAAACATGCGAAATGCATTATGAAAATGCCATAAATAACTTTCATTATAATGGTATCATTATCATTAAGGCAACTGTTGCATGGTATGATTTGTACTTTTTATAATTTAATCATATTGTACTCCATTTTGTTATAAAGGTGCCGAGTGATCTTGAACGAATGGAAAAGTGTGAGGGAAGATGGGTATTGGACAGGGTAGTGGGAGGGGAGAAAGAGAGAAGGGACAGAAAGAGAGAGTGGGAGAAGGAGGGGGACATATGGATAAGGATAGGGACAGAGGGAAGAAGGAGGGAGAGAGATATAGAGAGACAGCATACAAGTGAGAGAATCCCTGTGTTTGAATAACGATATATTATAGAACATACATAAAAATGTATAGAGGAATGAGAGTTAGAATACCGTAGGCATATCAAGTGTTTATTGTCTTTATCCATAATTACAAGTTAGTGATTTTTTTTTTAAAACATTGAAAAAAAGGACATTCTAAAATAATATGGGCACCGGGAAGGAGACTTTAAAATTTCAGCAAACTTAAAACAAAAGGTGAGGACCTCTAAAGAGCCCCAAGCAACAATCTGATTAGCTGCAGAAACGGATTGTGTGTGTGTGTGTGTGTGTGTGTGTGGTGTGTGTGTGTGTGTGTGTGTGTGTGTGTGTGTGTGTGTGTGTGTGTG
>JAUKPP010097892.1:0-11446 GCA_032273245.1 Phyllaplysia taylori
GTGTGTGTGTGTGTGTGTGTGTGTGTGTGTGTGTGTGTGTGTGTGTGTGTGATTGTGTGTGTGTGTGTGTGTGTGTGATTGTGTGTGTGTGTGTGTGTGTGTGATTGTGTGTGTGTGTGATTGTGTGTGTGTGTGTGTGTGTGTAGGTGTGTATGTCTGTGTGCGCGCGTGTGAGCAATATCCAAGTTGAGTCTGGGAGTGTATGGTTGTCTTCAGTGAAGACTCATTTTGTCTTTTTCTTTTCTTTATTTTTGTTTTACCCACAACCAATTTTAACTTCTCCCACATTTTCTTTACTTGTGTAATTCATGGCTCCAAAATCACGTCAGTCAGTGTAAGAGAGGGGGTGGTTGGCCAGCTCTCTAGTGTGGTCTACTCCTCCTACTTCTTTCTATATTTTTCTACTGACCTAATCTACTTCATGGCTTTGAAATGACTTTACTAAGGTCCGGAGAGGTGTTAAGACTCTTGCAGTATTAAGAGTCCAATTTTAAGGCTCTCCACTCCCGGGGTACAGAACTAGACTGCCATGGCTCTGTAGTTCGTAAAGACTACTTGAAGGGAGCATAGCCATAACACATATAAGTCCCCAGCCGACAATGATGTCAACAACAAATTAATGACTTTACAGCATCGATGGTGAAGCAAAACTTTAACAATACAGAAAAACGTGTATGAAGACGTTTACTTCTTCCTCATTATGACTTGCCATCTTGTAAATCAAACAATACTACATGCACAAGGAAGAAAAGGAAATAAACAAAAGTTTCTACACGTCAACGCTCGTGCAAAATTAATCCTCTTCGATATTATGTGTCTTTTTGCTCACTGCTTTGCTTAGACCCATTGTGCGTGGGTCCGTATTTGTTTTCGGATGTGTTGGGATTGGGTTTGTTCTCAATATTGTTTTCTTTCTGGGAAGGTGGGGGAGATGAGTGTGTGTAGGAGCGGGGGAAGGGGGGGGGGGGATTGCATATTATGTTAGAATAGAAACATGTTGGTGGAGAGGTCCTCATTGCCTAACTGTCACGTCAACCCTGCCTATCGGGGCCAATCCGGGGTGAGAGGGACTCAACATTATCCCAGCAAAAAGACAGAAATCTTGTCCAACGTGGGGATCGAACTCTAGTCTTCTGCAGGATAAGCAAGGAGCAATACTCTTATAACACAAATAAACTCTACTTTATGAATGGGATTGGCGCTGTCAATCAACAGGCGTCTGTAGTATAATGGTTGGATTATTCACTTGTAACGCAGAAGACCCTAGTTCGATTCCCACGAGAACGCGGGCATCTGCATATTTCTGCTCGGATCCGCCCTTCTCAACCTAGTTGGCCCTGGCAGACAAGGTCGAAAAAGCCAGTCTCTTTAAATCACCTTACAGTTTTGCAAAGGACGTAAAACTATGGAAAAAAACCAGTCAACTCAACAACGTATTATACAAGGGAGACAAACGTAAGAAAGTGTGGTTTCAGTTGTCTTTCTCGGGCAGCGGTTATTTCCCCTCTCCCGAGTCCCAAACAAATTAATCAGCCTGATATTACGGCCTTGGAAAAGGCGCTTGACAATTAAGTGAATGTCTTCACTTCACCCATGGGGGGTTGGTATTGAGCTCTAGACAGCAAAAGATTTTGTCAGTATGTGTGTAAGAGCCCTTCTAAAATATCAGCTTGCGCTGTACACTCTCCAGGATGTTTAGACTGGTTCAGAATGCTGTTGGGTTCTTGGGACAGTCAATTGTATAGTACATCAAGTTTGCTTTCATGCAAGAATAGAATTATCCCCACCAAGCTGATTGGTTTGGTTACCAGTTTTACATCCACTGCAACACTGTTAGGTCATTTAAGAGACAGGCTTCTTCGACCCTACCTGTCAGGGCCAACCCGGGCTGAGAGGGACACTGCCCCAGCAGAAAAAACATATTGTCTGTGCTCGGGATCAAACTCGGGTCTTCCGCATGACAGGCAAAGAGCCTAACCATTACACTACAGCGCTGATACGAAGCTGAGAACGCTTCAGGATGCCAATGGGTTGCTGGGATAATCAATCGTCTTTTGTGCAAGGGATGCACCTCATTTAGATGCAGTGAAACTATCTTTAGTATTAAGTTGTGACTAATCACAACTGCAGTGTTTTTCATTTCTAATTCAGCTATTGCACTAAAGATGTAGTCAATGGCAAACAACAAGAAGGGCTTACAAAATGTTCAAAATCTTTTATTACAATAGCCATCACATAGCAATATTTTCCAACCATGAACAGAACACTGTGTCATTGGCCTTCATCTCATCATGTGTATAATATATTGACAATATAAAATCATTAATTAATAATACACATTTAAACATTTTTCCAAAGTCGGAAATTCATACCCCTAACCAAAACGTCCATCACAGCCTACATCTATAAGATCCGCATGGTATGAGGTGATATGATGTATAAACTCTATATTCACGTAATACACATTTTGATTCGTCATACAAGGAGTACAAAAATGCAACAAAATTTTCTGTCTCCATCATATCTTTTTTTAAAACTATTTTCACCTGGTTCAGTGTGGACCTTTGGAACATAAAAAACATGAATTCCCAGCCCTAATTGCAGTCCACACACCCTTCCCCTTCTCTAATTAAACCTTCCTTCTGAATTTACATTAACTCGTGTCTACATTAAAAAAAATAATAACACATGCAATTCTTTTTTTGTCTTTAAACCCA
Organism: Phyllaplysia taylori; assembly: GCA_032273245.1. Lineage (NCBI taxonomy): Eukaryota > Metazoa > Mollusca > Gastropoda > Aplysiida > Aplysiidae > Phyllaplysia > Phyllaplysia taylori. The sequence goes on from JAUKPP010097892.1 coordinate 2,718, forward strand.
TGCAATTAACGTTCCAACAAAGGAATAAATGTTTTGATTCCCACCACTTTCATATACTTGAGATTCTTCAAATGAAAATATAAAGCATCCAATAACATTTCATAACAAGAAAATTTGAGCACTGAGTCATTCCAGATTTGTACCCCACCTTGTCATGAATCTTGACAATAGAAATTCAGTGAATATAATTTTGATGGTTTGAATGCAAACGTTTGATAATTACAATTCTACAATATTGTTTTGCATTAGCATTTTATGGTCAACACATGGAATCAAGCAGCTGGATACATTTGACCAAAACATTTCAAAATTTTTTGCGTACTTTAAAAAAGTTGTTTTCAAGAAGGTAAAGTTTTCAGAGGTACCAACAGGTAAACAGAAAAGGCCTCTTCCTCGATAGATCCCTATCAAAACATTGGAACACAAATATTCTACGAGATAAAACAGCAAGTAAAACATGTACAGGACTTAAATCAGGATGCAGAAATTAGGACAATCTTTTTATGGAATGACCCTACTATAGCTCACATCATATCTTCAATAACATGCATAGAAAAATACAATAATAAAATCATTAAAAACAAAGAATGATGGGATCACCTGAAATACTGGAAAATGTCACCAACTTTTACAAAAGGCATTACATAGTGACATCAAGCCAGATAAATGTATAGTATTTTTCTAGACTAGAAAGGTGATCAAAGTATTCAGTGAAACCACGATGTAGGTAAGGGTGACAAATGAAAACATGGACATTTTGATGGTGCATTTCTTATGAGAATAACATTTTGAAATGAGGTAAATGAGAATATTTTTTTTCTTTCTCTGCTTTTTTTAAGCTGGTAAGATTTATGATCAAATTCTGTCCAATCATTTTTCACAGGACACAGTAAAACTTTATTCATTACCGTTCCATAAGTTATAGCAGTATTTGAGGTCACGTAAACTTACATTTGAGCAACAACTTCTGCTAAAATCAATAGAGCGGTGTAAAAGAAAAAAGAACAGGTCAACACACAGTGAGTAATGATAAGTAAAATACAAGTACTGCCTACTCAATGTGAACACAACATTAAAACAAGAAGATAAGAAGCAAACCTTATCTAACGAGATCTACTAGAGCACTGTGCAAGAAATAAGGTAGTGCTTAATACCCTGTCCCTGCCAGTACATATCATAGGCAGCACCCACACAGAGTTCATCCTGTGTCCTCTACTTGTATTTCCAGATGGTGATGGTGGCAGTGCCCTCGCCATTTCGGTCTTCATAGGGCACCTCTTGGCTGCTGACGCACTTTAAACTGAAACAGAGAGAAAATTATTGTGTAAATGTTGTGTTGTTGGTTTTTTTTTGTTTTTGGCTAAACGTCCCTTGCAACACTGTAAGGCTATTTAAGGGACGGGCTACTTCAACCCAGTTTGTTAGGCCCAACCCAGGCTGAGAGGGACATAGTTCCAGCAGAAAAACGGAGATATACTCGACCAAATAAACCGCCCCATGCCGGCCTCGAACTCGAGTCCTCTGCGTTATAGGTGAAGCGCCTAACCATCACACCATAGACACGTGTTGTGTGTAAATGTATATTCGGAATACGGACATGAACTCCTGTAAATATGTATAGGCTACATCATAGTCGTCAAATGAAAGGCCGGTAGAAAAAAATAATCACTTTAATTAGTGATTGCGCTGCAACTCCATGAAACCAGATGTTGGTCACATCAAGGAGAACCGAGTTTTCAGCAATCCTTCCAGTGTCAGGCAAACTGTTACCATGATGGTCTTTGCACACCATTCTGTGTCCATCTAAAACATATTTCATGGTCATTTATACTTGAACAGCTTGATTAAAAGACAAAAAGTACAGTTTTGAAAATGACAAAGAGTTTTCACTAATTTCACTCCTGACAATTGGTGATCCAATTTTCCCCAAATTGTGAATATCTTGACTCCAAGACAAAACAAATCAAATTTCTTCTCCACTAGCAAGAGAGTTGCAGAAGGTACTATATTATAAGGAACATTTCAACACATCTCATAAGGCCACATCCAGTTTTCATCACAAAGTTACACAACAATATCAAAGTGTTCCTCACCGATGATGTAGATGCACATGGAGCTTCTCTTTGTTCCACTTGCCGTCTTTGCTGGCGATGACCGCCATGCCATTGGGACGAGTAATTTCCCACAGACGCACAAGCCAGGCTGAACACAGGGATGAAGAAAAGCAAAATACTAAAGTTATGACACAAACTTGTACAAAGTATACAACATTTAGGCTTATGTGTGTTTACATATTGTAAGTTCTTGCCTTACTGATTGTCACGACAGTAAAAAATTTAATCTTAATTGAAACATCAAAATCCTTTGCCGAACAACTCCCTTCTCACATCATATAAAGGAGTAACCGAAAAAAAGAACAGCATGTGGGTAAATAATTTATCTAAATCACAGACGACGACAGATGAGTTGATGTCGGAGGAGTGTAAACATTCATCCTCTTCTTCACTTTTTATAAATGTAGGGTGGAAAGGCTGCAATTTAAAGAAATTATCAACTCAACTGAAAATCAATTCAAGTGAGTTTGACAAGAGCGGAGTCAACTGAACTGAGGACTATGAGGAAATTACGTGAATCATACATTGAGGCTCAAGTTTATCCCAGCAACAGCTTTAGTTTTCTTTTAATTCCAGTTACACAGCACTGACCTTTTGGGTTCTGTACCCTGTCCAGATGAGTGATGAGAACCAGGTCATGATTCTCCACCTCGTTAGGGACCCAGGTCAACTGTGGACACATAGAAAACAGAATGATGCATCAAGCAGCAACAAATAATTGACTTTCAAGCTCTTGAAAGGAAACTTTCAATGTTTTTATGTTGTGAGATGGTTGGCTAAAGCATACTGCAGAACATAGCACTGACCTTCATGTTCTTGGTAGGAAATAATCATTATTCTTATGTGTGATTGGATGGAATTCTCAACAGGATAACTTCAGTGTGATTAATACAGTTTGCCAAAATTTTCAGTCCAGAACTCTTGGTTGATTTTTGTTTAACTCCCCTTGCAACACTGTAAGGTCATATCAGAGGACGGACCTCCAAATTTAACGTCCATCTCCGATAATACTGGGTCAGAGCTATAAAAACTAAAAAGATATCACAGATAACCTACCAGGATTGGAACCTGAGACCTCCTCATTTGAAGGCAGGTGCATTACCACTCAGCCACAGATGCCCTTATGCAGAACTCATCGTGTTGCAACTCCATAAAACCTGACACTTTCTAAACCAAAAGGAGCAGAACTCTAGGCATTTCTCCGACCATCAAAAAATTTTGACCATGAATGGTGCATGATATTATTTTTATTTCCTGTGAGTACAGTCAACTAAGAACAGTGGCCATTACAGTCACACAGCCGACACTCTGCGCAATAGTTCAATCCATTACTCGATTTTATGCTAGAAAAACCCAGAGTTATGTTTATTGCAGTGCATTTAGGTGCAGATCTGCTTCCTCCTCGCCAGGTAATCCTGCTGTTGTTACTATTTTGATCTAGTAAGGGTCAGGTCTATGGTGTGATGCTTATGAAGGTCGAAGAGCAGTGTCTCTTACCTGCTTAAATGTGATACGGTCCAGATTGTACCCCGCATAAAGCTTGATGTCTTTGCCATTCTTGTAAGTGGTGTGACGTCCAGACTGCAGTCTGACAGCTGCATCGATGAGACGGCCACACATCTCCACACCAAGAACCTGCAAACAGGGAAATATGCGCTCATTAACTTTTACAGGTAAATACAGTTTCTTCTTGACAGTCCACCGATAACATAACACTTGAGAACATAGAATTTACAGCAGTACACAAGATGATCATGTTCCAATTAATAATTTTACTAAAACAAATAATTAGTCGACTTTAAGTACAACTTACCCGATATAAGCAAAGAAGAATAGGGTTAGCCCATTTGTGCTTCAACACCAATTATTCAAGTAGGCCTAGATAGGTCTAAAATTGAGTTTTCTCTGTATAACATGGTGAAAATTCTTTAATGAATGCAAACGTCTTGATAAGTCATCTCTATACTTTCCACACAATAAGTTTGAGCTTTACATAGTAAATTATCAACATGAAATTATAAATTATTTCCTAAATACTGCACATTAGAAAAAAGTTTCCTTGAAAATAAAATTATCTATGATAATGATAATCTCTACCAAAAAGCTATTTAAATGTAACATTTTAATATGCAGTAGAACTCAGATCTAAAGAATCTGCTAGCAACCTTAAAATATTTTCATGGAATCAGACTTAAACCACTAAAAAGTAGAAGACTTACATTCTTGAAATGCTTGCTGAGCTCAAACGAGCCCCTTCCAGTCGCTGTGCCCAAATGCACAGCAGAATCTGTGGCAACCTTGTAGTGACTACAATAGCTACCACACAGAGCTGCGACAACAGCGGCAAAGGAATCACGGAAGCCGAACTCGAGTTCCAATATTCCTTCCAACGTCTCCAGAGTGTCGTAGTTGTAGACGGCGTTGGTGCTCTGAACGCGCTGCACACTCAGGTTGTTGTCCAAGTAGATCTTGTTGGCTGAAGAAATAACAAATAGAATAATTTAAGCATTTAAAAAGTCATTTTTCCTTTTAAAAATGCTCAATGCAGATTACAGTGATATTTGTCTTCATTAACCCTTTCAGGACTTTTGACATACCAAGGACAGCATCAATCACGTTTTCTTGTGACCTTATAATAAGTGACATACAGCATCAAATCATTTGAGTTGAATCTGACAATCTAATTGTTGTATACAACGGTTGTTGGCAACTGTAACCTGAAACAGAATCAGGTTCTAATTTGATGATTTCAAAACTGTACAAAGAGTTAGAATACCTTTTTTGTCAAAACAGCCTTGACCCTAAAAATGAAACCCTTCTGTCATGAAAGGGTTAAGATTTCTCAACACTATTGACACTGTAAGGTTCATTTCTACACTAGGCAGCAGAGTTTGCTGTTTGATCTTAATGAAGATTCCTCTCCCCCACAGCTTCATCCAACTTGCAAAAATAATCATTGTTTTGCCTAGAAGTAGCTCACCTTGTACGCCAGACCCCAGCACAAAGACTTCTGTGTCCACCACACGAGCTGGCAAGTCAATCTGTTTGAGGTCCTCGGTCAAGCTACGAGCAATGCGGAATCCACAGTGCTGGAAAAAGTGTCTTCTGAACGCATAGCGAGCAAATCTTGAAGCCTCGTCACCAGTTGACATCCATGATCCTCCCTAGAGAGATGGATGTAAACATTGTAGTTTGCAAATAAATCCTTTTCCTAAATATTTCAAAATATACGAGTTCTAGTATGCAAACAATAGAAAATGTCACCAACCTCAACTAAAATGCACTATCTTATATGATTTTATGTGAGATGGTAGACAATCAATATTCCACTATCGAATATTGGAAATACAACATCTGAAGAATTTTATTTCAACAAGTTGCAAAGAGCATACTTTTGAGTGAGGGATGTGCACCGTATAACTGCAATCGGTATTGCTATTAATCTACAACACTGTAGCTTGGTTCATAATTTGATTGAATGACCTTCTAATCAATGTATGAAACACTAATTGTGCTGACAAAAGCTAGAGCTAACATACCAAAATGATGTTGTGCTTGCCATCAAAGCAAGGAGAGGAGAAGTCGTCGTACAGGAAATGGGTGTGGAATCCGTTGAGTCCATTGAAATGGTCCTCCACCCACTCCCATGTATTTCCAAAGACATCATAGAAACCGGTCTCGGTCGGAGGGAAAAGGTTCACAGGCTGGAGAGAAAGATTGGTTTGGTTTGGTTACCAGATTTACGTCCCCTGAAACACTGTTAGGTCATTTAAGAGACAGGCTACTTCGACCCTGTCTGTCAGGGCCAACCTGGGCTGAGAGGGAAAAAAATCCCAGCAGAAAAAAACCCCAGATCGTCCACGCTTGGGGATCAAACTGGGGTCTTCCGCATGACAGGCAAAGAGCCGACCATTACACCACAGCGCCAGTGTAGAGAAAGACTAGACTTAGAAAATAGATAAAGAGAACAGAAAAAGTGTGTGGAATGTACTAATAAATCATTCTTTTTTTTTCACAATGGTTTCAGAACATCCAAAAGCAAGAATACCACAGACTTATATCAGGAGAAAAGGATTAACACTTGTAGAGTGCTACTGAAGTGACACTGGAAAATATTTTAATGTTTTAAGCGTGGTTGGGTAGAAAGGGAAATAATTTTCCAACAGATTCAGACTTTCTAAAAAAACATGTCCTTCTATTCAAGCCAATATTGTTGTTTGTTATCAGAAAGTGACCGGACTTTTCACTTCTTTTGCTTGAGGGTTGGGTTTTTGTTGTTTTTCCTGAGCGTCAAATATTTTGTACCTAGTTGAAAAGAAAAGTTCTTGAATTTTCCACAATATATGCCCTACACAAAAAACATGTATAGATAACACTTTGCAAACATCTCAGGGCTTGAGGAGATCCTAGAAAGTAGGTAAATATTAACAAAATATCAGCCCATCCTAATTTCTGAAATCATTTTGTTCTCTGTAAGGACTTCAAGTTTATTCATTTACTTCTTCGCCTTGCCCCTCTGCTGAGTCTATTTTAATGAGACAGTATTTCCTTTCTCATTTAAAGCTTTCTCTTAGAAACTTTAGATAACGCATGCTTATATGATCTACTCTGAAAAGGTTATCTATGACAACAACCTTGTACCATCATCAGTTACCGACTTTGAGAATTAAAAAAAATATTTTGGAACAACACAAGCACAAATAAATTTGAACAATATTCTTTTTCCTTTTCTATCTTTTAGGCAAGCAAGTTGTAGACAGACAGATAAGAGGTTGAGCCCAGGAAAAGAATTCCAACAATGTTGAGTGCATGCCCAAGTCACATGGTTAATGATGTAGTGTGGAAATTTTGAAAGATGGTTTGATGCAAGTTTAAAGACTGACAGATAAAATAGAAAATAGGCATACAAATTGATGTCATCAGTTTGGAACCTAAAAGTGCAAGTAAACTAAATTTGGACAATTTTTCCTCTCAAAAGTGCTGGAGCACTAAGGTAAGAATGATATTTTTTTGTTTTGACTATGCAGAACTCTTTCTTGTTCAGTGCTCTTTACTTCATTCTCTATCACTCTTTCTCTCTCTCTCATACATACTCTTTCTATCTCTATTTCTTTATCTCTTTATCTGTCTCTCTTTCTTTATATCTCTTTCTCTATCTCTCATTTTTATCATCTATCTTGGATACACGAATTCCGTCATTTCATTCCTCACCTATTGTTCATAGGGTTCCAGTAGTGCAGATTTTGCGGGCTAGATTTTTAGAATCAATTTTACTATTTAAAAGAGTGGGAGGATAGTTATGGAGCAAAGCTTGTTGGCATAGAAAGAGATATTTCTACCATTCTCAGAGTAAATATAAGCACTAACAGACACATAACATAATAAAATCTGAAAATCTATCATTATGAACACAACGTAAGTTTATAAGGTGGCCATTTCATATAGGCCTACACCCGTGAACACATAGAGATTTCAGTCGTGCACAACCTTACAAACTTTAGCACTCTTTCGTTTGGTTTGGTTTAGTTACTACATTTACTTCCCCTGCGAACTTGGGTCTTTCGCATGACAGGCAAAGAACCTAACCATTACACCACAGCTCTGGTTTAAGCACTCTGACATACATGCAACACAAAGCTTCTTTATAACTACTCACTGTTGAGGACCCGTATTGAAAGTTGACATTAGCTGGAATCTTTTTCTGGAAGATGATGTCGCTCATGGGGCCATCGCTAGCTGGGAGCTGCAGATCATGATAAAATAATTATAAAGCAACTTATAGAATTTTAACAACAACTAATTCTAGAAGTATTTTCAAAACTACACTGAAAAAAGGCACCACACTCTACAGGCTTTTCCCTAAATGTTTGAAATTCTTCAACAATGAACGCCGTGAGCTCTCAAACTTTTGAGTTCAATTGCGATGGTCATTCCACATATAGTCTCTATCTCCTCATCCCCCTCTCTCCCTCCCCGCCTCCACTTCCTCCTCTCCCTCCCCACCTCTACTTCCTCCTCTCCCTCCCCGCCTCCACCACCTCCTCCTCCTCATCTTCCTCCTTGCCTCCATATCCTTCTTTTCCATCTCCTCGCACTGATCTTCTTCCCCTATCTTCATCTCCCGCCCCCTACCCACCTCTCCCTTTTTCTAAACCCCTCCCCTCCTCTTCCTCTACCTCTTCATTCCTGCCTCGACCAACTCATCCCCTCCCACATCTGACACTTCATTTCCCTCCGTACCTCTTTCTCCTCATTCCACTCACCACCTCCACGAACACCTCCACGACCACCTCCTCATCTCCCTCCTCTTCATCATTGTCATCTCCCCCTGACCCTCCCTCCTCCTTTCCCTCCTCTTGCACTCTGTAACACAATACTACCACAGCAAATCTGGTTTTCAACCCCCTCCCTCCATTATTGTCATCTCCCCATCTCCCTCCACTTCCTCATCTCCCTCTCCTTCATCATCTTACCCTCTTCCTCCATCCTCAGTCACCCCTCTTTCACTGTAGAACACAATGCTACCTCACTACCCCTCATCTCCCTCCCCTTCCGTATTGTCCTTTCGCCGGGGGGGGGGGGGGGGGGGGGGGGGGGGGGGGGGGGGGGGGGGGG
>JAUKPP010098114.1:0-15749 GCA_032273245.1 Phyllaplysia taylori
GTGTGTGTGTGTGTGTGTGTGTGTGTGTGTGTGTGTGTGTGTGTGTGTGTGTGTGTGTGTGTGTGTGTGTGTATGTTAGTATAATTGGTGTGGAAAATTGGGTTACATTATTTCCAGAAGACCTGGAGTATCCGCCAGTCGTTCGCTGTGACAGACACAGCGATAGTATTAGCTCCATGGGCCGACAAGATGTCCAGTGTTGGGCAACTGGTATACTCGCTGACCTAATCTCCTACTTTATTGTTTTCCATAAACTGCAAGCAGGCGTAACTGCGTCAAGGGGCGGTAAGAGCAGTTTATATTGAGGTCACTCGGCGTGGGTTTACCGAAACAATATCGTTACCATGGAACTTCTTTGTTCATCTACTTCCCATTTTCTGGGTGGGTGCGGTTGGCGGGGGCTCTGATGTGATCTGCTCTTTCTATTTCGTTTTATGTGATGCTGTTGTCCTTAGCTATTTTTTTACGCTGGTATGACCTTATAGTGTTTGTAGTGCCGTAAAACCTCAACTAACCGTTAAAGCCGTTGTCTGTAACATCGACAGTTCAGGTAATGAAAAGGAGGTCACAGAATCAACTTATCAGAACAAATGATTGAGATGTAAGAAAACAGACATGAGGTGGCGGGGTTGCTGCCCGAACTCGAAATAATGTGTGACTTTAACCTCATATAGTGGTTGTGGGAGGATATTCGATTATATCATTCGTTTACTCGAAACACTTTCATCAAACATACAAGATCCAACGGTCAAATTAAGGCTTTGAATTTACCACAAACAACCGCAAAACCTTTATGTTGAATCCCAATCTTCTCTTCTTGCCTTTAAGTGCTATTACAAGTATTTCGATCTGACCCATCCTCGTACTGATGCGAGCGATCTGTTCTTTTATAGAATTGCTCTGATTGTTAGGTCTAGGCTAATTATCCACGCGAGAAGCGAGTAAGTAGCCTACCTTTAAAGTCTGATAAAAAAAATAATTTTTAAGTACAAAGAGATGTACTTATAATTTTCATTGTAAAAATGATACTTTATAAAAGGATTCGGATATCACAAACACAAACCCTACTCATTCGGATTTCCCTTTAAAAATGACTCATTGGCCGGGCCTATCAATAGCATCAGCGTGTAATAAAAGCTAGGCAGACTTGGTAGATTTCGCACGTAATACACAACGAATAACGCGAATCGGAAAAAGTATTCTCTTATAGAGGCCCCCAAATTTTACGCTTTGTGTGGGTCAGCCTTTGCTTAAGGGGGCCTCATTCAGGTCAACCATAGCGTCTGATGAGCTTCGTGCCCTCTTAAGAGATAGCGGGGTGGGGGAGTGCGTGGGGAGAGAAGGGGGCGGTCTTCTGTTGATGCTCACTCAAGCGTGACAGCTCACGTGCGGTTAAGCACACGGTGGGGAGAGGGAAGAAATGCCCCCATTACTACGCTGTGACGCTCTATTTGATTATTGCTCCATGGCACTGAAAATTATAATTACAATGTAATGCGTCTTCGCGTTTCAGAAGAGGTTCGGATTTGAAGCGTTACAACATAAAAGTATATATCATTAGTGTGTTTGCATTATCTTAAAAACCATTCAACTCTGGTCAAAACCCCTGCCCCCTCTATCTCTTTCTACCTCTCTTTCTCTTTCCTACTTTTCTCTCTCTCCACTCACACTCTTTAAGTGCTTCTCCCCTGTTTGTTTGTCTGCGTATTCCAGTTATAGCTTAACTTAACCAACCTCTATTTTTCTACTCCTCTTTGTCTGTCTCTCCTATCCCCTTTCCTCTTCTTCCCACACCCTTTCTCTCCCTCCGTTTTATCCCTCTGTTAAGCGTCCTCTGATGTTTTAAATTCCAAATAGAGCATCCCACAGTAGAGCGATCTTCATAGAAATCAAAGTCACTTGGTGTTATGAGATGAATATGATAACCATGAATGGAATGCACATGTTGTACAAGGCTTTATAAAGAATTAAACCGCGGTATGGATAAGATAACACACACAGACACACAAACACACACGCAAACAAACACACATACATCGGCGCGCACACGCGGGTGGATGGGCACCACCCCCTCCCCCTCACACAGACACAGACACAGACAGACATACACACTCACATACATACATATACCGTTGACTGTTTTGCAGAAGGGCGAATAGTACAAAGATTGTAGTGGAGTATTCGTCCTTATGCAAAACAGTCAACGATACGCCTATACACACACATTTACATAACTCAACAACCACAGACACAATTAACAACAGACATCCAGACAAGAAAGCATGCGTATATTACCGAAGAACTCCTCCCAGTTGAGCGAATGACGAGACATCCTGTCAAGATCCTCGATACTAAGAAGCATCCGATGGTTGGCGGTTCGAGTCCCAGGCTCTAAAGTCGTCCTGTTGCTGTTAGCATGGAACTCGCACAGCGCAGGTGGCACTTTGGTCGAGGGGGAACAACTCCGAGGTCCGTCCATTGTTGCGTTGCAGAAGTGTTAATCCAGACTGGCACGGTAGCCTAACTTATTCCGTGATGTGGTGGGTGGTCCTCTCAAAGTTCGAAATCACATCTTAAATATTTTTGTAGCGGTATGTCCTTCCTTCCTCATGTTTCGTGTCATTGGATACTTTTGAGCCGTTCGGCATGTTTCCGAAGTCTTTTCTCAAGTACTTTTTGTCCAAATTGTGGTAGGAAAAGCACACTTCAATGGGTTTCATAAGTCATTTGCAGGCAATATTTCCAAACAGGACGGTCGTAATTTCAGGAATTCTCGCCTACAGAATGGTGAAGAAATGTCAAGTTCGGTGCCGCAATTGATACCATCACAGTCAATTTCATATTAAGTCACTTTGGGCCTCATATCTACAGCAAAACCTTTATAATGGAAGCGAAAAATAAAGAATTTATGAGGGATAAATAACGCAATAAACTCAGAGATCTCGGCTGAAATTCGACACGCACGTATATGTATTCTGAAAGATCACGGATCACAGTACATGCGTCCGCATTGAAAGACAATAGAGACGGCTATTATAATATAACCACTCCTATGCCCTGCCCGACCTTCGCAACAGCCCGCAATCAGCTGGCAAGACGAGACGAACTGCAATCCACTTGCATGCCAGAATTATATTAGTATTCATGACCCTCCCACCTTCAACCGCTATAAAAGTGTTCGCTGAGTGCAGGGTGTCATAAAAATCTCTTATAACTCCGGTCACAAAATGTGTAAAATAGCGTAACCGCCGAAGAGCTATAGAAAAGTCAGACACCGTGAAGAAAGATTTTTGTTTCTCTTGTCAACTAGTAATATTCGAACGCAGAAGACGTTTCTCTCGCTAACGGATGACAACAACAAAGAAGGATTTAGCGAAATAATTTCCCATGTCAATCATTCGCAGACGATGAAATCCGAAACAAGATAGATTTTGTGCACGATAAAAAGAAAGATCACGCTGGGTGTGGCGAAGTCTGGAGTGGCTGAAATGAAAGCGGAGGAGAAAGTTTTTCCTCTGTTCTTTCATTTCATTGTCGCGCCATTTATTTTGCGAGGTTTTTACCACGATATCGCATGATAAAGTAAGTCTCTTCTGCTGTTGGTAATCCTATAACAGGCGTGAGTTTAAGCTTGCGCTAGGCTAACGACGGAAAATAGGACGGTATCAGGTGTCAAATTCCCAAGCTTTACTCTTTTAACAAGACAGTCCACATGTTTTATTGTTTACGGACGGCAGACTGCAGGATAAGCCTGATCCGCTTGTCGTACTCCATCATCACACCCTCATTACTGTGTGTACACAGGGTGGAATTTCTCTGAGAGCTGAAGACTTTCCGAACTAAGGGAAATTCACTTGTGAAAAGTGCATATTAAGATCAATTTCAGGAGTAAAAAAAAGACTAGTACGAAAATAGAAAGTCAAGGCGAAGTGTCATGTGACAGGGCAGACACATAGATAATGCGAAGCAAGTGAAAACCACACTCCAACTGCAAATCCAGATACATTGTACATGGAAATCGACACCACTCTATGCCATAGACTACAGAGGGAAAATATGTACATGTAGCTTCATTAGGGGGATGGAGGAGGTTTTGGAGGTACATGTATCCGGAATAACTGATCAACACGCGTTTCTCAGTGTTGTAAGGATACGATTGAAGCTAAGAAAAAACAGAAGTTGCCTCCCAAGCAAATCATTAGCGCAAGAGAATAACAACACGCCAATTATCTTACCCTTTTCCGACGGCGTGTCATGAACTAAAGAAACAGATTCAACAATCCAAGAGACTGCGAAGAAGACACAAGAATTTCGACGACCGGTACCTCATAGATCAAAGGTATGATGAAATGTTTGAACCACGTTTAGCCCTCACCGCGTAAAAGAACTTCGATCAGTTAAATCCCATGAAGACGTAACTCCTGATTGATCGTAAAAGACCATAACACTGATTTGATAAAGCATCTGATCTCCCATGAGTACAGCCCCTACTCGCTCACAGTCACGGAGTCCAAGGCCCAGATCTAGGTCAGTCTGATACCGTGCGATCGCTGGCACGTGCCCAAGCCCCGGTATACATGGTATATGACATGTCGAGTAGCTGCCTATAAAGTTAACCCAGTTGAAAATAAGGTAATCAGGTGTTATCACCATGGGCGGGGCAGTAAATGATGGGACGTGAAATTAAACCCTTTCAAGGCGAGACTGTCAATTTGTGATTTCAACATTTTTATCACTACAAAATGTTCGGATACCATTTTATCATGAGGAGATGGCAGTCATGAAGCTGGTAGTTGCACGTTCGAGGGAAAATATGCTCTTACTTGAAAAGACATGAAGACATTAAAAAACCCAAACAAACAGCGGCTACCTATACATCGGACAAAACAGACAGGCAAACAGCATGATGGACACACGGCTAAAAATGTCAGACGGACATGCCTACAAAGGAAGCCAAATTACAGACTTAAAGAAACCAGTATGGAAAAACAAACGTCCCACTGCACATCTGCATACGTCCCAAAGGTCCTCTTGGTAAACATTATGAGTTGATTTGGTTTGATTTGGCTAATGTCCCTTGTAACACTGTAAAGTCATTTAAGAGACAGGCTACTTCGACCCTGCCTGTCAGGGCCAACCCGTGCTGAGATGGACATTCATTTTCCCAGCAGATAAACGGAGACTCACTCGATCAAACAAACTGCCCCACGCGGGCTTCGAACTCACGTCCTCTGCGTGATAGGCAAAGCGTCTAACTATTACACCACAGACGCCGTTTCATTATGACTCACATCACAGGAAACAAAAGGGTTAACGTGTCACAGGTGAGAAGAGGCGGAGATAACCAGTTCAAGAGGCAAGAGCTATCAGCTGTGTGCACTGGTCGTGCAGTTAGTCACATAGACAACAACAACAACAAGAAGTAGACCGTGCACCTAAAACACAAGGAGACGCTCAAGTAGGTTACTCGTTCGTAGCACTTTGACATTCTTAGGACATTTTCGGAGGAATAACATAGCAACATAGGCTAAAACAGCCAAGATGCTGGCGCCTCTATATATAACTAACTGTAACATTGCAACATGATCATTCCACATTTGCTTTAGTCCCACTTTACTCAGCCGCATAGACAACAAGAATACGAAGTAGAACATGGACTTCATGCACACAGAGATGCTTAAGTGCAAAAAAGATTACTCAGTGGAATTGGACATTCCGAGGCTGTTTTCGGAGCAATAACATTGTATCATGATAATGGCCATTCCATATTTGCTTAAGTAAGCCACGGTTTTGTTATTGTTCCGAGGAAATATTAAATACATGTAGAAACAATTATATTCTTTGAACAAACATGAAGAGCTTTTCTTTGTTCCTTGTTGCATACATGTATTGGAAAATTATAATAGGTGAGTCTTTTCCTTTTTTGGAATGATCTGCGGGCTCTATTAATGCTGCTGATTTACTAACTTTTGTGCATCTAAATTTTCTTTACTTCTATCCATAATAATAGGCACAAAAAACATCAGGACATGGTGACACTTAATATAAATTACTTATATGAGATATGTATTTTCTTAATAAAGACTAAGGCCTATTGCTGAAAGAATACGGCCAATGCATCTTAACAAGATAATAGTAAGCTGAAGTTGTCCAGGGATAGAATAATGTGGATTGAAAGACATGCCCTTAGCGATGTCTTCACTGAACTGTTAAGGGAATGCTGTGGATTATGGCTATTGCATCACGGTGACACATTTACTACCGTTCAAGAAGATTTCAAATATTTTACGGTTATTATACCACGTGCGGTAAATAAACTAATATCCAAAAACGTTGTGAAAAATTCGTTTGAAGCCGGGCGGAGAAGCTCGTATGAAGTATCAAGTTACAAGCATGGAGTGGATTCAAACTGAAGAATTTCTGAAATACTTGTGAATGGAAAAGAAATCGTGTGAAAAGATGTTTGTGCCACCAGGATAAGCATGACATTCAACCATCGTTTCATCAAATATTCTTTTTTCTTTGAAGGGTTTCGTGTTTAATCTCCCAGTCTCGTATGCTTTGCCGCTATAGAAGAAGCGTTTATTTTCACATCTCCAACAAAAACAGTCTGTTCTCTGTCCCGCATCTCAACTCTGTGAGTGTGGGAGAGTCGGGCACAACATCTAAGTCACGTGACAAAGAAAAAGGATCACGTGATAGACATGGAGGAGGCGAAAGTCAGAAGCTGGGGGTGTAAACGCAATCCAGCTATGTAAACAAGAACAGAACTACATGTACATGGAAACATGGCAGCCTGAATGGGCATGGGAATAGAGGAAATATAGTTAAAACAAAAGGGAAGCAGATGAGATGTGAGGCAGTGGTTGGCAACAAGGTCCACATGTGCATGGATGACGTGAAGTTGAATTACTTCAAGTGCCAGTAGTAAATCCTGGAGTGGACAGAAGTGAATCTCTACCTCTCTCTTTCTCTCTCTGAACTCTCTTTCTCTCGTTCTTTCCCTTTTTCTTTCTCCCCCGCCCCCTCTTTCTCTTCCTCTACTCCCACCCAAATACCGTTTTTTCTTTCTTTCTTTCTTTCTTTCTTTTTTTTTTCTTTCTTTCTTTTCTTTTTTTTTTCTCTCTTTCTAGCTCAATCTCTTGTTTCATCAGAGTTAATTTCATTTAGGCCTTTCCTTCACTACTCTATCCCACCCCTCCCAAGCTTTCTAACAACGGAAATATACACTTCAGTTTGTGTACGTACCTCTATCTACGAAAGAAAATTCAGGCAACGACTTTAAAATCTAGTTAACACGGCACATCTGCGAACGTACATGGTTCTTGTAAAGAAAAAAAGACAATAATATATTGCAGCAAGTGATGTTTTCAGTCGGATTTGACTCACTTGACTCAGTTTAAGACAAAAGTAAGCTGATAAAAAATGGTGAAACAACTGCCTCTGGAAGGCCATCTTTCTTTACGTGTTTATTTAAGATGGTTGTTTTTTGTTTTGTTTTTTATTTTTTATTATCTGATTCAGAGCCATCTGTTACAGAAACCGCCCTCGAGAAACAATCAGATAACAATGTTTTGTTTTACGTAGAACTCGACAGGGCAATAATCAAGACTTGGCTGCCCGGTGATGCAAATTGATCAGAATGTGTGTTGTCTCGCACGTACACAGTCATAGTCCAACAAGTGCAGATGACATCAACATTTCACATTCAATAAGAAAATTAAGAAAAACACAACATGAGAAAATTAAGAAAAATTAAGGAAAATATTGAGCATGTGCAAATCAAATCAAATTTTAAAAAGACGAGAATGAAAGTGGCTCTCCTACAGGAAAACAACTCCCTCTCAAATTATATACGTAAGTTCTAGATAAAGTGGACATAGATATTGTTATAAATGTTTGTATGTCGTAATGACTATACTGCAGTTACACGTTGAAATTTGTGCTTGTATTAACCGACAACAGTGCAGCTGACGTTGGGTTACAGTGAGCAGGGGAGGTTCGCCAAATGGACCATCTCCTGATATCCCCTTTTCCATGAGACTTGTCTACTTAACTTTCCTCAACGAAACTTCACCTGATAAAGAAGACAGACAAAGTTTCCAAAACAGCTGATGTGGTCCATCAGACCTTGAATTATCAGAGAACACAGACAGGTGAAGTCGGGAAGAGCAGACTTCTGACGATAGGACTGTATTACGGAGCTCAAGGAGCAGACAAGGATCACTGCGTCCCAGACGACATGCTAATGTTGCCGGATCCTTATGTCAACAAATCTCTTTCTCTCTCTCACTCTCTCTCTCTCTCTCTGTCTCTTTCTCCTTCCTTCCATCGTCTATTTCTTCCCCTTTTCTTCAATCTGTTTCTTTCGCTCATCCGTTCCTCTCTCTGTGTGTCTGTTACCTCTTTATGTCAACAAATTCTCTCTCTCTCTCTATATCCATCTATCTTTTTATTCTTGCTATTTCGATTCTTCTTTTATCCTTTGTCTTTTTTTTCTCCCTCTTGTTATTCATCTCTGTATCTCCCACCCCCTCCCCGCTCCCCACCTCTATTTCAGGTACTTTTATACCTGTACATCAAGGTAGTGTACCTTCCCTGCGTCACCCCAATCCCCATGCCCATCCCCTCAAATCCGTCATAGCGACTCCTAAGCTTCCCTCTTTTTCTTTGTAATGTCTCCAGATCAGCACCCCTTCTTGTTTCTATCTATATATACATCAGCTGTTCATGCATTCTTTTAATCTTTTACTTTTAGTATTAATGTCAATAGTCAAAATCTACGTTTTCTCCAAAACCAGCATTTTCTTTTCCCCCCTTATTCTACATCCTGAACCACACTCTTTGTCTATACGTGTCAGTCTTACTGTCGGTCTGTTTCTCTAGTTCTCTCTCTCTCTCTCTCTCTCTCTCTCTCTCTCTCTCTCTCTCTCTTCCTCTCTCTATCTAAACAGGCACGCTTGGTCTTAGGCACATAATCTAAAGGAGGATGTTGAACGGTTGTCATTTCGCTATGAAGCTCGTGCATGCCAGGTGTTGCACAAGAGATTACTAAAAGGGCATCAAGTTACGTGTACATCGACGCGCGTATGGGATTTCCAAGCACATGCACACATCAAAACCCGAGACTTAAACCTAGTGAGTCAGAGAAGAGAAATCTGACGACTATAATATGTTTTGGTTTTGGTTTTAGTGACAGCCGGGGATATCTGGCGATTTCTTGTTTTGAGTTTGGGTTTGGTGACAGCTATGCGAACCGGATTCTTTGGTTTCGTTTTGGTATTACGGCCCTTAAAGCACTGTATAGCCATTTAATTACTTCAACCTTGTCTGCCAGTGTCAACCCGAACATATCTATATGTCTCTGATGGGATGTTGTGTCCCTCTCAGCCCGGGTTGACACTGACAGGCAGGGTTGAAATAGTCCTTTTTCTTCGTGTTTTTTCGCATTGTAATGGCGGGCGGTTGGCGGGTGCTAAGGTATGATCTCCTCTTTCTACTTCTTTCCAAATGTTTCATGGTCGTAATTTACATCCTAGATCTAGCTCTGAAGTGATCTTACAGTGTCGATAACACCGTTAAACCAAGCGAACATTGTAAGGCCATACTGTCGAAGAGAACTAATTTATGTAGTTATACGATAGCACACAATAACACGGAAAAAGAAAAGTAGAAGGATAAAGTGAAAAGATCAGCGTAGAAAAGTTTGATAGTACCCCCCCCCCCCCTCCCCGCATTAAACATCATATAAATTTTATGCAAGAATGCGGCTAAATGTGTGGTGCATTCATGCACATGTTTTCCTCATTATTGGCATTCCAGAGAGTAATATTACGCTAGGGCTTCTCGCCACAGTTGTCATTTGGTGGGTGGTGTTGACGATAAACAACGATAACAGACAAACAAAACAAAACAACATCCACAGATGGTCAACATGTGATGAAAGATAAAGCAGACAGCAGAGCAGGCAAGTAAATTATACAAAGTAAAACAAACAAAGGTATTCATCCATGCTATTTTAGATTACACGACTTTTTACAAGAAAGCAGAATTCTTAAACAACTGTCTTGTCATTTCGCGTTTTTTGTCCGTTTGCTATACATCTAGATCTAGATCTATATAAAACAGGACGTGTCATAGCATCTTACGCACCTAAAATTTACGCTAAAAATACCCAGACATTCCCGCCCGCATCTGTCACCAACTTTCGCGCGGTTTTGTTTGTACAGAGTGTGAAACAAATTCCGAAAGCACAACATTAAAGCGCATGAAACTGACTTCTTTAGCAGACACCAGAGGGCTGACATTTGGTGAATACCGGTATATAAAAGAAAATCTTCGCAGAAACCTTTTCCTTATCTTTTTCTTCTTTTTTTTCGGAAATCTTTCAACCCTTCGGTGAATGAAGGCGAAAGAACTGACATTTTTGTACAAAGAAACAACGTTGATAGAAGATACAAGGGTAAGAAAGTAAAAGAAAAAAAACAGTGAAAAGAAATCAAATTGATTCACGAGCTAGTCTCAAAATTTCCTTTCACCTCGCACATTTAGTCCGCTTAGTTGAAATAATCACAAAATGTATCACACTAAAAAGTACACAAATTAGTTTTATTATCCACACGAAGGAAAATAATCTTGAAGCGACACAAATGGCAATGGTTGAACTATTGCCGAACGCTAAAAAGTTCAATAAGTAGAAATCACACGCACACCTTTCACAGCACCGCGCGCACGCGCAAATGTAGCAACTGGCAATGTATCTTCTGTGATCAACTTGACGTCTGCGAACAGCGCGGCGACTCTCGTCAGGTCCCAGGTTTGTGTTTACCTTCTGAGCCCACGTCCTGAACCCGCGCGCGACCCCTCCCTCCCTCCCTTCCCACCTTCCTCCCCACCTCCCCCCTCTCCCTCCGACCGCTCCCCTCCCTCTTTCTCTCCCCCATCGTCGCGATGCCCGATTGTTGACGGAAAACGGTGCAGGAATAGAAATCCAGTGACGCGCTTCTGTTTGATGATCATCTAACAACAGTTATAAACTGGCCTTCTCTATCCCTGCTGTAAGCCTATTAGTAAATAGGTCTAGGGCTGTCCCCAACACCAAAGGTGTGCTTAGGATTGGAGGGAAGGTGAAAGGATTACCTTCAGGAAAATGTGAAAGTAAAGGGAAAATAAATAAGTCCATCACCCCGCGAGTGGGCTGAGGGGGAACGCAGCGAAAAAAAGAGGGGTTGTATAGATGATTGACAGATGGATACATTTAATAGATTGATATATATAGAGAGAGAAAGAACGAAAAATGGAGAAAAGAAGGAGATGGGACAAAGGCAGAAAGATGGAGAGAAAAAAGAGAGTAAAAGGGGAAGGGGCAGCGAAAGAGAGAGAGAGAGAGAGAGAGAGAGAGAGAGAGAGAGAGAGAAGGGGACAAGGCCAGGGAGAGAATAGAATGATAGAGAAAGAGAGAGTAGAATAGAAATAAAGAAAAAACGAAAGAGAGAGAGAGAGAGAGAGAGAGAGAGAGAGAGAGAGAGAGAGAGAGAGAAAGTGAGAGATTAAACAGGGTAAACAGGGGGCAAATAAAAGAAGGGTCGGTGACAAGAAGAAAAAAATCGGAAATAGTTTCTAGTTAAAATCAATATTTTATTTTGAATAGCGTGAGCATGTGTGGTCTGGAGAAAGAGAACGGGAGAGGGAGAGAAGAAAAGTAGAAAGAAATAAAAAATAATGGGAGAGGGGGTGGAGAAAGGGAAGAAATCAAAGTGGCAAAGTAGAATCAAAATAGAAAGTGTTATACAGTCACAAAGCACGCATATTGATTTTGCTTTAATTTATAGCGTACACGTTGAATTGTTATTGTTACTGCCATTGTTGTTGTTTTGGTTAAGTGTGTATGCCTGGCGTTAAGGAACAACGTAACAAGTAGAGGGGAATAAGAAATGAAAATACAGTTATGACAAAGAGATCATAACATAGGCCTACAAAATTTGCACAACACACATGTAATAATAATATTACAATGAGGCGCATCATATCATTCATTTTTCTCTCCATCAAACATATCCGAAATAGTTAACAGAATCCTACTACCGGTGCTGCAGTGTAATGGTTAGGCTCTTCACATGTCATGGGGAACACCCGAATTCGATCCCGAGTGTGTACGATCTGTTTTTTTCTGCTGGGATTTCTCCCTCTCAGCCCGGGTTGGCCCTGACAGGCAGGGTCGAAGTAGCCCGTCTCTTAAATGACCTTGCAGTGTTGCAGGGGACGTAAAACTGGTAACCAAAACAAACAAAAGAATCCTCCTACTACACGCACAACCACTCACCATTCTACTCCCAAACGCACCTGGCGCAGACACACGAACTGTATACAATATTATACCAATATGATCCAAAACTTCACGATAGATTTTACTAACTCAACAACCCACTCGCCCTCTCCACCCCTTCAATCTGTCCTAAGGGCTCTTCAGCTGGGATGTAAAGTGATCGTCTAATAACACACTTTATTCCATCTGTATTTACACGGGTTGTCCTTGGGCAATTTCTAAGACCCGCCAGACCCTACTACCTTGAACAGACTTCGTACACAAGCACTCTTTGACACCACATGAGTGGTGGGCTGGGTAATATGACACGCATATATCGAGAGTCTAGTGAAAGATTATAATAGAAAAATATAGATGAATAGATAGATATACAGATAGATAGATAGATAGATAGATAGACATACATATAGGCAGACAGGCAGATAGAGAGATAGAAAGATAGATAGATGGATAGATAGATAGATAGATAGATGGATGGATAGATGGATAGATAATATGTAGATAGATTGATAGATGGATGAATAGATAGATAAATGCTTTATTGATCCACCAATTTACTTTGTGCTTGTTGGTTTTCAAACAAAACACGGTAACAGAAAAGTTGAGTAAATCGCTGCATTTTTTCCTCCGTAACATGTTCTACTATTTTAATTCCTTCAGAACAGTCATCACGCTCATTTGTTTGTTGAGATTTTAGGACAGTATTGAAGCCCTATCGAAACTGTAAGGTCATTTCAGTGCCAGGAAGTCGAGTAGGACAATAAAACACTTCGAATAACGTAGAAATAACAGACCAGACAAGAGCGCCCAACAAGTACCCACTTCTTCCCTTTCAGTCAACACGTTACGTTAATTTTATTTAACAATACAAATATGAAATTATGCCCTCTTTTCCCTGCTTTTCTTCTCCTTCGCGTAAGTCTAATCTACCTTCACAGATAGTCACAGTATTGTTACATTGTTGAAGAACGAGCCATGCATTTGGCGTCCATCTAGCTTTTGGTTGGGATTTTAATACTTAGAGTACAAACACGCCTACTACGTTTTGGACCATGTCAAGGAACTGTTCACTGTAGTGAAACTGTCATTACTCATGTAACTTCGACAAATCCTTTCTGGAATACCTATTTCTTCACAATAAGAAAGCTTGCTTGGCGTCAAAACTTGATTGAGACATTTGGAGTCAGCTTGCCCTTTGGCCACAATTCTTTGTCTAGTAAGTATTCGAGTCAGTTGATGAGAAATTTACTTTAAGACGCTTTTGGACAAAAGATTTCAAAAGGCTGTGAGCACCAGACGGCACCACCGTGATTAATCCTCTCATCGCCTAAACACGACTTCAATCCACCTCCATTCTTCTTGTAAATTTAATCTGTATCACCTGCACTACTTACTAATGTAAAGATGTCTGAGTTTCGACTTATAGAAATTTGAAGAAAGAATAAAGTCGCTCTGAGGCGACGCTGGCAGGACGAGGTGTTCTTGCCCTTCATAACGGGGTATCCCATCTGTGACGTGCAACACAACGCGTTGGGATTGTAGAAAAGAACTCTATTGAAATAAAGTGTACGTTTGTTCCCTCCGTCGTGAGTAGGCGTGCGGTCGTTGTACGGATTTGAATGGATGGGGAGTGAGGTTAATATTCCGTTTTGTTTATTTTTTGTGAGGAATAAAAGTGAGTGTGAATGTGTGTGTGCGTGTGATGGTGTGTGGGGAGGGGGGGAGGGGGGGGGGGGCGAATTGAATATTTCATGACATGCCAAATGTACTTTATGCAATTGTGTTAGTGACAGCGTCATTATAGGCGTGTTTTTGTGTATTTTGAGTACGCACATGTTTGTGATGTTCACCAGGTAGGCCTATGTGTTAGCATGTGTTTGAGTTAGAGTTATGGTGCGTTTGCCAAATGAATGGGCGTGTGGCTGGATTGCCAAGGTGGTAAGCAGGAAGGCAAGTCGAGAACAAAGTGTCTCAGAAAGGCAAGAGAAAGGATAGGGCGGACAGAAAAATGATACCGGAATAAATAGACAGTCAAAGCAAGCAAGCGGGAAGGCAGGCAGGCAGACAGACAGTAGATAGCATGGTAGATAGACACTGCATTACGTAATGTAGATAGATTTATAGATAGATGTGTAGATAGATAAAAAAAAGATAGATAGATAGATAGATAGATAGATATATAGATAGATAGATAGATAGATAGATAGATAGAATGGGAGAAATATAAATAGACAGACAAGAGGTAGGCTGAGAGATAGGCAGATAGGCGGCCACGTGGATGAGTAAGTAGGTTGGTGGGTAAGTGGGTAGGTTTGGAAGGTAGGTAGGTAAATAAATAGAGGGTAAGCTAGATAGATAGGTAGCTTTACCTTTTCTTTGGGTTAATGTACAGGAATATAGCTAAAGCAGGGTAAGTGTTGGAGTCGTGATGTTGACGCGAAAAGGGTGTGGTGGAGCCACAGGTGACTCAATCACCGAACGTAAGACAAATCTCTCTGGAGTGGCGTCTTGCCCCCAGAACTCAATTGATCAAAGTGTCGGCATTCAGGCAAAAGCCGGGCTCGCGAATTGCCCCCTTTTCTTTACATTGATTTGAGGTTGATCACCTTCCCATTCTGTGCGGTTTTCTGAAGAGGGTTGTCCCCTTTTGACATTACAGAGGTAGAGGAGCACCACTCCTCCCTTTGTCCGTCGAATCTGATGGTGTAAGATGACGTGAGAAGGATTTTCCGTGACCGAGTGTCGCATGTCGTTAGACCGAAAGTAGGGGAATCTTTGGGGAAATTGTCCGGGACAATCCTTTATGGCTCTAGGCTATTCTACACACCTGTGTGATATTTTTGTCTCTTACGTATGAACTATTAACTATTAGTGAGATCGAATGTTTGCATCGTTTCCGATCTCGATTCATCAATGAGAGTTGAAACGTAATAGCAAAAAAATAACCACTAGGGCGCAGTTATGAGTTTGCTTAGCTATTCACGTACTCTCATCCGAGGGAGAGGAGAAAGGAAATTGAGTTCGTAATTGCTGAACTGGAACATTTCAAGCACATTCATCCCCGAGGTCGGCATTTACTATAGCTAAATGATAATATGTAAATGTAGGCCTACAGTGTGATAATGCAATGTATAAAATTATATTGTATATTATTCAAGAAAATAATTCTTTTTATCTAGCAGAAAACACAGAAAACCTGAAATTGATGAAGAACTAAAATTTCGGCCAGAGCCGGTAAAAGCGAACACCTGAACTCACAAGTAAATGTGATATGAAATGCACAGTCCAAGAATGGGTTGACATATCCCGCTCAGCACTGGCACAGGTTGCAACGGGTCAGAGCACCACGCCTTGGGGGGGGGGGGGGGGGGGGGGGGGGGGGGGGGGGGGGGGGGGGGGGGGGGGGGGGGGGGGGGGGGGGGGG